>QLOM01006495.1:0-12410 GCA_003313785.1 Termitomyces sp. MG148
ACTTCACACAGAAATTTGCACCTTCATGATCAAATCAATCCACTGACAAGACATGGGTTTGCATTGAATGTGACTATTGTATTGTGTCGTTAACAACCGGCCCATCCAGTGCATCGATTTCATTCATCATGCAAATACAGGCCGGTGTGATCGCCAGCGAGAATTCCATTTTTCCGTGCTTCGGCCTGACGTGGCACATGTCTTCGGCGAGTGAGAACTTTCATTGGTCGAACATTGAATTGCAATGGTTGTGGACGAGGCGCCGGCTTTCCCATCATACCAAACGCTACTCCAAAAAAAAAACAATGGTTGTGAACGAGACCTTTGTCCAGAGGGACAAAGAGAACATGATTGTGCAGGAGTGAGGGAGTTAGTATCCGTATATGGAAACCTTGAAAACTTTTTAGACATAATGAAAGGAAGGCGTCATGCTATAGAAGGAGTTGGTGACCTGATAAAGTAATCGCAAATGATAGATCGAACCTTCATAGGTACCGGTCACACAACGCACCTATGTCGCGTGCCCAAGTGTGATTTTGCCTGACGGGAGCGGAAACCTCTAGATGTACTAGTACCAAGTTTCGATAGACACCTCTTTGAGAGCCCTATTGGAAGAATATACGTCTAAACCCTTTTCTCTTTATATACTCATCCCAGAGTGTGTGCAACGTGTCCTTCATGAGGCAAAAGCGAGTGCCTAAATGGATTTTGTGATGATGGTGGCATGGTGGCGAGTGAATCCCATGCGGTTTCAATGTTCAACGTTCAGTGCTGAGCCATTCTCAAAAAGTTAAGTACATATACACAAATCCAGGAAACTCTTCGCCTGGGAGTCGAACCCAGCTTTCGCGCGTCCAAGTAAATCAATTGACAGGCGCGTGTACTAACCGATATACTAGCGAAGACATGTTTATTAGGAGGCCTAGTATATAATCATTCTTAGACGAAGTATTTTTGTCGACCAAGGCAGGAGCAACGCAGATCAACCCAGCTCCTGCAAATGCAAATATTTGGTCTTGACAGGAGTTCTCAAATCCTGACCGGACCTCGTGATTAACAAGATTGTACTTGTTGAACGTTGACCGCTGGCGAATGTGAAAAATTGTTATAGAATCTCCATTCCCAATCACGACTCACCAAGGAATGGCTTCTAGAAATATCCAGCTGAACGATGGTCACTCGGTCAATTCCTTTTGTCTCCTGCTCCTTGGATCCACCGCTGACCTTGGTACAGATGCCCGTCATTGCATATGGGACAGGAACTATCCTCCGTGATAAGGACGTATCCAATTGGATCGTTGAGGCTGTCGAGATGGGATTTTCGCATATTGATACCGCACAGAGTACGTTCACATGCTGTACCTACCTACATCAGACTTGTGTTTAGGTATCGAATGAGTGTACAATAACGAAGACAGCGTGGGGGATGGGCTTCGCAAGAGTGGGCTGTTAAGAGAAGATTTATTTATCACAACAAAGTATCATTCAGGGAGTATCCAGGAAGCTATCCGGTCGAGTCTGAGAAAAGTAAGCACGTAGCTGATCCATTCGTAAATATCTGATCAATTAGCTTGGTGTCGAATACGTCGATTTGTACCTCATCCACATCCCCGACCCCATCAAAGATGACCTTGAAGGTACTTGGCGGGAGTTTGAAAAGATAAAAGAAGATGGGTTAGCTAGGTATACAGCCGCTGAACAATTGCAGGTAGCGACGGTCCTTAATGTCGAGCACTTAGGAGCATCGGAGTCAGCAATTTCGATATCGAACAACTTCAGGCTATCATGAAGATCGCCAAAATTAAGCCGGTGGTCAATCAGATATCGTTAAACCCATACAACTACAGTGCTCACAAACTGCTTCTTGATTATGCTTCTGAGCAAGGTATCGTCATCCAAGCATACAATACCTTAGCGTTCGTCTTCGTCCTTTCGCAAATTTAATTCTCATACATAACAACCTATGTAGTCCGATCACTCGATTCCCTGGTGGACCCATTGACGTCCCCGTTAACGCCGCAGCAAAACGTCTAGATATTACTCCGGGGCAGGCGATCTTTTTGTGGGCGAGAGCGAAGAGTTTTGGGATTGTTACGTGAGTACTTTCAAACGTTTCCAGCAGAGCAAGTGATTCTATGCCGTGGATGAAGGACAAGTACGAAGAGAGAACGGCTACAAGAGTATCTAGCTATTCGAGACCTGCGTGGGTATATATCTCATAATTACACTTCCGTTTTGAAATTGGTTTTGTGGACAGCACCGCTCACAGAAGAGGAGGTTTTTGCCATCGATGAAGTGGGGGCGGTGTATGCGGCACAATACCAGCATAAGCCATACTAATAATATCATTGGATTGCTCGTTCAATAAAATGATGTGTACGTGGCGTAGACCCTGTGGTACGTCTGTCTCAGTCATTGCTGAAGGCTCGCATACAGTACATACCCTTTGAATGAAGGGATCGAACGATGTACAACGAGACTTCCTACCAACAATCCACTCACACGCGTCATCGAATTGCTATCCCTCATCGTACTCTCATACCTGTCTTGAACCATGCATTGATATGAATGTTCCAACATTATCATATCGTTGACGCCGTCAGCGCTGAATGGCGCGTTCCATTTCATATCAGTAATTGTAGACGATGGACACGCCGAATTGCACTTGGATCACACTAGGGCTCTGATAACTGCCAGTCATCTCCATAGCAGGAACCCCGACTCATTCATGCTTCAATGCTTGCCAAAATGTTCTCACCTTTGTACCCAAAACGATTCATTCGATCATGGAGCCTTTTCTGTATGAAATAGTCGTCATCACCCAATTTGACTTTGTCCCTGCTCTACTCAACCGACTTCGAACAACTCCGCGCGGTCATCAAAAGCTAAGAGGACATATTTGCTGTCATCTCGAATACCTTGTCATCGCAAATGGATCTAGCTATCTAGATGAAGTGTGCTGTCCAGAGTGTCACAGTATCTACTGTTGGCCCAATTTGGGATTTCAACGCGGGTTTGCTATGTAAAGCTCTCATCGCGGACGACACGATCACTCGCAATTCTTCGTAATAAATTTGGCCGACGAAGTTCGAGCGACAATGTGTTTTTCTTCGCATGCCGCATCAAAGAAAATTGAGTATCACCTCCGATCACGAAAAGGAACTCTCTGCAAAATCTTGAAGTCCAGATGGAAGAAGACCTATCAGACCCTACTCTTCCATGGGTACTTTTTTCTTCGCATGCCGCATCAAAGAACATTGAGTATCGCCTCTGACCAAGACCTATCAGACCATGGGCACTTCACCCATATAGAACACCCTGCGCCACGTGATTCCTGGATGAAATTCGATTCACCATGAAATATGTAAGGCGTGACCTCAGCGCCGCCCGCTGGAACAGTCCACTATGATAGATTAAATGCAAAGTCCGGTTTACCTCAAAAGGTGAAGACATGTAATTCCTGAATTTCCTCGTCAAATACTCCTCTCGCCTGTTTATGAACCTTTCCTTTGATACGTTTTTACAGGTAACAGGGTCTGTACGCACTTTGATACCAACAATACGTTCCTCATCGATCATGAAAGCGGAATATTCATTGGGCGACTCTGACAGCGTGCATGATCCTGAAGAAAAGGGCAATGTCGTTACGACAGTCTCTTGAAAACATTGTCGTATTTTTGTGGGTGCCGTACAGATGACCGACGAGCCTGCGTCAGACTCTGTTTCGAGGGGGGTATGGACATTGAAATCCAACACCGTAATCACTGGTGCTGCAGACGAAAGCCTGTTATGAGGAAGTACAGCCCTTTGACCGTGCACATAACTAGTAGATGTAACGTTGACACGAGTTTCTATGTCTATACAAGGAATATAGATACGTACCGCAGCCACGAATATGGAGGAAGACCTGTAAGAAGACGAGTCTCAGTCGGTCCCCATTGTGTCCATGGGACGGAAGCAGCTTCCGGTATGCTACGTTGGTTGGACCTCAAATAGGAAAGGAAGGTCCTACACTTCACGAAGAGATAGAAGATCTCCGGCAGAGGCTCGAAATCAAGTCGTGTGCGGCTCGGCAGAACTGACAGCGTGAAAACATAGATCCTCGAGGTTGGAGATGTAACGAAAGGAGCATTGGGCGAAGGTGTTTCGAATGGGCCAGTGTGAACAGACAGACTCTGGAGCCTTGAATGGGCTTCTAATTGGGGAAGATGAAAAGTGGCGACATGAATGGGGCATTGATCTTCCACGGATTCAAAGGAGTATAATTGTATAGATCCATCACCTTCTGGATAGGTCAGAAGGTAGGCACGAGGACCGATCAATGCAAACTCGGCTTCTCTGTGTACATCGTGACCTCGTTGGATGGAGGAGTCCTGTTCAAAACCAGCTGAAAAGATGCGTCAAGAGATAACCGAGAAGCAACGCACAGTGATGAGAAACCCATCTCTCCAGTTGAATATCACCATTTTCTGCCACCATGTGTGAAGCATGACAGCGACAATATCATCTGCAATCTGGAGCGTGACACCCCTCATGATGCCAGTGGTTTCATTGGGAGGAATGAGAACCGGTATAGCAGGTAACCGGGCTTTGGGATGGACTTGCTGAGTAGACATCGAACGAAAGTGCAGCTGGAACCCCTCAAACAACATGTATCATGTATGGGTAAATCACGTAACACCACCAGTGACGAGGGGGGACCTACTGTGGGTGTGCTCCAATGAACACGACAAGATCCTGGCCTGGGTCAATCGCAAAGTCTTTGGGCCGAAGTCGAATATCACGACAACGAAATTGGTTCCCACAGGAGGTAGAGGACGGTAAGCTCGACAAGACGAATTCCGTACCACCGCTGTCCCCATGGGCAAACACACCGCCAACGAACTCATATACGTGGCAGATACCGTTGATTTGCACGACAGAAGCTGCCTTTTTGTTCAAGCGCGCCCACGCCTTTCGTCGACTCCTAAGCCGTTCGAATCGTTCCATGGACGATAACTTGGTGTTCCCCGTGTCCACCATACCCTGCCTATGTAACTCAATCACGTACGATAATTCTGATGACTCCCCAATGACCCTTTTCAAAACGGTGCAAACCTATAACCGAACCCAGAGGCCGCTGGGCTGAGCATGTTTATTTTTCCTTTGTCAAAACACGAGACTTGCCGACAAGCAGCGCACAACGGATAGAGGATCGAGTTTAGCTAGGATCTCGAACAAAAGCTCTGGAGGTAAGCTGGTGAGCTGTCTCCCTGAGGAAATGAACATGGTGACACTTGTGTGAGTTGCATGCACAGAAATGATTCTCTGGAATACGTGATCCATCATGATGTCATCCTATCACTGGATGCAGGGAACAATGTTCTTTTGCGAAACAATGTGTGAAAATACAAAAAGAATAATCTAATTAATTTCAACATTTTATTTAAATGTTTTCGTTAAAAACATAGAAAAAATATTGTAACTGGACTCAATGAGCTGTTACTTCTGGATGCAATATGATAAGGTGTGATGGAGAGGCTTTTTTTGAGCCAGTCCCCAAGTGCATGACTGTGCTCAATTTTACTCTAGCTGTGGATAATGGAAGTTCAGTTACAATATTTTTTTTTCATGGTTTTGACAAAAACATTGAAATAAAATTGTGAAATAAATTGGATTATTTTTACTGTATTTTTACATTGTTTTGCAAAAGAATATTGTTTCCTGCATCCAGTGTATCCCCAGCCTTATCCCTCGGACAAGACCAGTTCAGAGTGAGTTTACTGATTGATCAATCAAGCGACAAAATCTCAATTAGAGAAAGATAGATCACTGGATGCAGGGAACAAGGCTTAGGTGTCATACCTGGAACAAATTAGTAACCATATATGGTCACTAATATATTAGTGGCCTTTTGGGGCAAGCTTTAGTGACCATTTTGAGATGTCCGCTCTAATAAGGATTACTTTCCCACAGTTAATCAAAGGCCTTATGCTAATTTGTTTTTGGGCCTTTTCTTTGTTTTCTTCCATCCTCCATCATCCTGTGTGATCATCAATATACACTACACCTCCTAAAAGACTCTCTAGTAGTATCAATTAGCCAGAACACTTAGCAGGAGGTTTTAGGCCAGGTGTACAGAGAAAGAAAGAGATCAATAATGAGATTGATTAGATGGATATTTTTTCATCTGTGACTAGTTCTAGCAGCAGAAGTGAGTAGAATGCATTGAATATTGCTAGAGATCAGTCATTTACTATTTTGCTGACTGGCAGTGATGATTTCAGCATTTTCTAGAATGTTTCCAGCTTTTATCTAGATTTCTACCATTGACTCTAAACAAAGAGGAGGCCTCAACCTCAGGTACAAGAGCTATCTTAGCAGACAACAGCCTAGGCCTCAACTCATGGCTGGTATGTTGATATATTACTATTATCTGTGCATTGAGTTTTACCATGGAAGTTTTTAAGAATCTTTCTTTCACAGCGTAGTGCACCATTGTGGGAGGCAGAAGTGTGGACAACAATTATACAGTACTTGGAGCCCATGACACCATTGTGGTGTAAGCACATGCTTGCCCATGATGTTGTAGTGGTAGAGGCATGTGCTCTGAGCACATGCTCACTTGTGATGTGGTGGCAGAAGCACATGCCCTGAGCCCTGGAAAATAGAAGTTTCCCTGACAATAACACTATTTATTCCTCAATCAAGTGCATTTGTCTTTGCAAAATCATTCAATACATCTCAATGACTACCAAAGCAGAAAAAAGTGATTAAATTAACAAGAACATCAAAACTCTTTGCTTTCTTGTCTCCATACAGAAAGAGTCATTGGTGCAAAGTGTGTTTAGATGCTGGACATGATGGATTTGATTGTCTTGGTATGAGGCAGCAGTGTTGCAGATTATTACTCAAAACATGATCTTATCAGCATGCCACCAACTGTGTCCTCAAAGGTATGAACTGGCAGATGTCAGAAAGTTGATTTACTCTGTTTTTAGTTACATAGCTTTTGCCAAAGTATCAGAGGAATTGGTGAAGTCTAAGCTTAATCCAAGGTCCATAACTGTGCAGATATATGTAGGTAAGTAACACTTATTTTTATTGTTCCACCACTAATATGCAAATCAAACTCAGAAATAATTCACAAATGCAAGGTAAAAAAAGCAATATATAGCCAAAATTTCTTCAATAGCTTGTAAAATATTTGGACTCAGGCCAGAGATTGTACAGAATTTTTTGTTGCCCCAAATGTCTTAAAAACTCAAAATAAATTGTGTTTGAATTTTGAGAAGATAATCATGCAGACCCTGTGGGCCTGCATCCTTTTTTGATTTTGATTTTTTTTTTTTTTCAAAATTTTGGATCCTGTCCCAGGTATGACACCAAGAGCCGGGAACAATGTTCTTTTGCAAAACAATGTAAAAAATACAGTAAAAATAATTCAATTTATTTCAAAAATTCTATTTGAATGTTTTTGTCAAAAACCATGGAAAAAAATTATAACTGAAATTCCATTATCCACAGCCAAAATAAAATAAAATTAGGCGTAGTCATGCACTTGGAGACTGACAAAAAAAAAGCTCTCTCAATGACACTTCCATCCAGAAGTAACAGCTCATTGGGTTTGGTTACAATATTTTTTTTATGTTTTTAACGAAAACATTCAAATAAGATTGTAAAATCAATTAGATTATTTTTACTGTATTGTATTTTCACATTGTTTTGCAAAAGAACATTGTTACCTGCATCCAGTGATAAGTACACCGAATTTCACATCAATGGACCTCCATCAACCCCGACAAGCGACAAAATATCCTACGTCTCTCCTGGCTCTAAAAGAAACTCCGACTCAGGCTGGGGACCAAATCCACAAATCGTAACCCCCGAAGCAAAGTACTCCGCCGAATAGAACGGTTGTCCACGCTGACACAACACTTCCTGATGTCTACCAAGAAAAAGAAAAGAAAAAAAAATCAGATATCAAAACACGACAAGACAACGAAAAGCAAGCAAGCGAAACGAAACTGACTTTTGCCGGACGTGGGCCAATATCGAGTACCATTTACCGGTGAAACCCACATCCGCATCCGCGTTCGCATCCGCATTCGTGCATCTGACGCAAGCGTATTCGTCCCGAAAACAGCCAACGGCGCGAGTGTGTACACGCTCGAGATCGGCGTCGTTGAGGTTCGCGCGTGACACGGGTACGGGAATGGAGTCGGAATGCTCGTGAGCGTGCCGGATCTATAGATAACGATGACGATGACGATGAGAAACAGGTGACTGAAAAGAAAACACGAAGATGAAGATGAAGATGAAGACGAGTAAGTAACTCACGCCCACGGGCCACGACATGAACACCCGCCCCCGTCCCAGACTCGCGCACGCACGACACTCAACGACGAACCCCGGCCACTGAACCTCCTCCCTCGTCGTAGTGTCCGGGTCCAACCCCGCCGCTTCGAGAACGGCTCTCGCGCGGGAACACGCCTCGTGCGCGAACACGATCATCGTTTTCCCGTCCGCGTTCCATCGGGATTGATGGTTATGGTCGTAAGCGGTGGAGCTCCCGCATTCGTGCTGGAGCACCTCGGGGTACTGCAGCACCCGGCAGCGGGATCTGTCCTTCCGACAGGAGAAGAACGTGCTCGCGAGCGAAAGGGGGTCCACGTTGCTAGTCGCCGGCGTTGGCGGTGTACTAACCATGTCCCGAAGCACGGCATCGCACGCCGTGCGCCACATTCGCGCCGATTCGAGTATCAGAGGTTCTGGAAACTTGATACTTTCCTCCGTCGGAGCCGTGATAAGCGCCGAGATTGGCTCTGTCGATTGGAGGTCGACGGTTTCGGGGATGACGACCTTGCCCCAATGTTTTCTTCTCAGACCGCGCAAACGTTGCTCCAGAAGAGAACGCCGGTTGCACTGAGCGATTACATACTCCCGTTTCACTATCTCGGCCCTGTGCTCTTCCATTGATTGGATGATTTCGTCTTTGATGTTTTCCCATACTGGGAAATCACGATGTGGTGAGTGGGGCGCGGACATCGCTGGCTGGCCTGGGACTTACTGCGATCCGTGAGGTCCTTGGGTTGCTTGACAGATGGCCAACTTTCCATTCCTTCGATTGTGCCGACTTCTCTTTCATAACCTAGCGAGTATACTCAATACACAGAGGCGAGCGATTGAGTGAGGACTTCACCGAGGTCAGTTAATTTCTGTTTGATGCTGGAAAGACAGTAAGGCGCGATAGAAGCTCACGTCGAAAATCTACTTACGCCTCGTAACGGCGCTTGCGAATTTGTTCGAGTTGAGCAGCACGTTCATCCTCTTGTTTTTCCAGCCATGCTTCACAGAGGCGACCGTGCTTTTGGTATCAAGTGAATATTGAAGAACAAAGAATCTCGAAAGCAACTGACCTCAATCCGACGTTGCCTTTCCTCTTTCTGTTCCTGTATCCAATCTGTCTGTGTCTTACATTTGCGGAATTGGCTCAACAACTGTTTTGCAGATTTTCTACAGATCAAGTGGGAATTATCAATGAAGAGACTTTCGACTGATGGGGGTTAATCGTTAGCCATTAAATGTGAAATTGATTGCTTTACCTTTGGTTCGCGTATTGATTGAAGGTAGGATCAGCCGAAAATCAGGATATTTGGTGTATACTTGCCGCGAGTCCGGTAAATCAGAGGGCCTGGGTTGACGAGGACAAGTTTTACAAGAGACGTAGCGACGAGCGTGACTAGATTTCTCACCAAATTAGTCCCTTTTTGTTAGCGAGACATGCACCACAACAACGGCGACGGATGGACCATATAAAGTATCGTCCTTTCGCCTGGTTGCAATACTTGAAAAAGGGTCAGGCATGGCAAACTAGGATAAAAAAGACACTGCAGGGTGCGGCAAAGATGAGGTCAGCAAATTGGGGTTCGTTGAGGTCGTCTGGACAGTCGGGAAAGTCGTCAAGATTGAGTCGCGCTTGTTTCCAGATAAATTCGGCCGTTTTTGTCATCAAGATACGCCGCAGGGCCTTGCACATGCGGGAGAGAGACAGAACCTCGACAGGGGTAAGGTACATGAAGATCTATCTGGGTGAATCAGACAGGAAAACAGAACAAAAGTAACACCTACCTCGTGGAGGATGTCAAGAGGCATTTCAACGATATCCTTCAATGCGCCTCGACGTCCCCGCACGTTTTTCAGCTGCAGACTGGGGTGAGGACTTGGCACGTCCGGCTTTGACTGCTTGCGACGCTTCTGAGGTCTGAGAGACCCTTGATGACTTGTTTCAGGACCTGTACCTGGCGAGATCTCATCGGTGTCAAGTGAAAGATCAGCAGCTGGACTTGTTTTGGCTGCCGTCGAGTCGGCAAGGCGAGCGGAGCGTCGAGGCATGAAACAAGGAAGAATGGCGCGCAGCTTAATAATTGACCACGCGCCTTGCGTGAAAGTCACGTGGTGGTTGAGACTGTGTCCTCTTAGGCGTGGCCACTGACTCGACAACAATGACAAACTCGGCAATGTCCGCTTGCTGGCCCCGGCGCACTGACTCAGTGGCCACCGCGCACCCATGGCCATCCCCAGCTCGTCCATTTAAGCCACGCTCTCCGATCGTCTCAGGCGCCATGCGTGCACACAGCTTTCGCGCGTCGTACCTTTCCCTCGCAAAGTTTGCGCTCTCGCTTGCTCGGCCCCGCCGGTCGCGCTCCGAGCCTGCGATCCACCCAGACCGTGACCGTCAGGCAAGTCCCGCCCAGCCCGCGCAGGACGCCCGCGCGCCTTCGCCCGCACCAACCGAAATCATCGAGCCCGAATCCGAGCACATCCTCGAAACTCTGCACAAGCACAACATCAAAGTCCGCGACTTTGCCTACCCGACCGCTGCATCTCTTCCCGTGCCGCCCGTCGCCGAGCTCTTTGACCCGTACCGGGCCATCTCCGAGTACGAATACCGCCTGCGGATGACGCCGCACGTCCCCGTGCCCGGCAAGACCATGCGCCGCCTCCTCAGCGTCGGCTGGGTCCCCGCGGAGGAGGCCTCCGCCCGCCTCCGCCCGATCGACTGGCAGGCAATGCAGGAGCACGACGCGAGGAACACCGCGCACCCGTACCCGTACCGAACGATGAAATGGACCGCCGTCCCCACCGCCCAGCAGCGCGAGGCCCTCTTCGAGAACGGCGTGGCGTTCTTCCAGCACCAGGACAGGGTCCACGCCGAGCTGCGCCTGGAGGAGGAGTGCCGCGAGCAGGAGAGGCTCCGCGGCGAGGAGGCCGGGGAACGTGTCGCGCTGCGTCTGCAGGAGATTCAGGACAGGGAGAGCAGGATATTGCACGCGCGGTCATGGGTGGACGGGCAAGTGGAAAACGACTCTGCCGGTGCGGTCGATACGTCCCCTCCCATTTCGGCGGGCAAAAAGCGTGCGCGGGAGCGCTCGCCTTCGACGCCCGACCGCGCTGTTGCCGGTCCTAAACGCATCAAGCTCTCGAGCGCCCGCATCGACTCTCCCCGGCTCGCCCCGCTACAGGCCCACGACCCGAACGCAGCTCGCGCAACCGCAGCCGAGGCCCGCCCGCCCGTCGTCCCATCTGGCCACGCAACTCCACCCGCCTCGGACGACGAATCAGATTATAGACTTGGCGTCCGGAAAAAGGGCACCAAGGGCCTTACGCGGACGCAGACGTTTGCTCAGCTTTAGGTTTAGTTTTAGTTTTCCTCGCCTCGCGCCCGCGCCCTCCATTCTGTCACTCGCACTCGCACTCGCACTCGGCGTCCATCGGTTCGTGGCATTTAGGATGTATTGTTACGCGTTGTACTGTCCCCTAGGTGGTCTTTTTCTTTTTCTTCTCTTCTCTTCTCTTTTCTTTTTACTCGTTTGGCGGACGGTCCTCACCTCACTCATCTAGATGTAGTGGTATATCTTCTACGTGGAATCTGTATACTATCATGGTATTTATTTATACTAGAGTTCTGATGCATGCTCAGTATTACGACAAACGCGGAATCGTGAATGTGTAATTGGATTTAAATTTACATAACTGTAACCAGGAGGAGTGGGTTTCTCGACTAGTGTGGCCCCATCCATTATTGATCCAGTACACAACTCATGTACTGATCGGTTTCCGAGCTTGGCCGTATGATAGATAACCAGTGGGTGTGCCGAACGAACGAACGGTCTCTTTGTGGCTTGTGAACAATAAGGCCAATGCTTTGTTTCTTTGGTCTTTTGTTCTACATAACCGGACCTGTGGTTGTTCGGTTCTTAGGCTGCTGCAGGGATGCTATGTGCCCACTTATGTGCCCATTCAGTACGTGCTATACCGACTACGCACGTACCCTGGAACCCCTGCCGAGTGCCGAGTGCCGAGGTCATGGTTCATGGTTCGAAGAGGTAGTGAGGGCTCCTCCGAAATGAAGTTCAAACGTTTCGCCG
>QLOM01006496.1:0-14176 GCA_003313785.1 Termitomyces sp. MG148
GTTCGCGTCGCGCCTGGTCGCCTGAGTGAGCCGCCAAACTGTTATCAACAACAGTCGCTAATTATAACTTTGCTGCGCTGAGCCCAGCCCCGGTCTTATCAGCGTCTTACCCTTGGAGCCCTCGTAGGTCCCAGAATTGTACACCAGAGCTATCACATCTTCCTGTAAGGGTCTTGCTCAGTGGACTGAGTCTTTGTGGTCAGCGGAATTTGATAATACCAAGTATTCTGATCAAGGTGCAGCTAGTGCTTTTTCCACATTTGGAGGAAGCAATAAGTAATATTTATGCTCCTCAATAAATAGGAGAGACAGAAGAACGGTTTGCAGCAAGATTTGCTGCAGCACAATGACAACAGATCTTCAGAGGTCACCAAGGACAATCTCTGTCAACAGTTGAGTCAGTGTCTACCATCCCAGTAGTAGAAAGCCATGAAGTAAAAGTGGAGGAAGTGATCTCTCCACAAGTCAAACAGGAATCAGTGGAAAAACCACCACTGAATAACCAAATACCACTGGTCAATGAGTTTGCTGAAAGGGTGGCCTATCAGCGTATGCAAAATCAAGACCTGTATTGTCAAGGACACTTCTGGATCAACGATCAGGGTATTGTGTTTGATGGAATAACTCCCATCGACAAAATGAGACGGCAATATGTCCAAAGGACAATGCAACCAGACAGTGAGAGCGGTAATCCTCCTACTGCCCCATCAAGTTAAATCTCTGACTGACAAGGATCAGAGGACCAAGGTGGATGAGAAGTTCCATCTCACTGGAGTGATACAGGAAGACCTCACTATACAAGTCAGCAACCTCTATGAGCGTTCTCCATGGTACCTCCTGCCAAAAGCAGGAATAAAATGCCTGGATTAACTGAGGCAACTAAGGTGTATAATAAAAATATGCATCAGCACCTCAGTAGCATTATTGACAATGCCGTAGGCATAGCGTTACATCTACCAAAGGGGATAAAACCGCACAAAGCAGAATCAAAACATATCCACCCATATAGAGGTGAATCCAAGTTCAGTGACTTGAAAAACTGGACAATGGACATGTGCAACCATCTGGCAGCTTGCCAGTATGGTGGTGACCATTTAGATTGAGAACAAGTGTTTTCCAAGTTCTTGGAAGGACTAGCCAAGAATTGGTTTTGACATTACGTCTTGCACTATAATCATGCAAGGCAGCAGTGGACATTCAAGAATGTGATCCTTGAACTGTACAACTGGTTTGTGAGTGCATCCACAATGCAGGATGCAAGGGAGGCGTTCATTGCGACCTCTTACATGGAGAAGCTAGGAGTTCAAGGTTTCTACGACACTTTGATAGACCATGCACAGAACATGTCAATTTACTCAGACAACTGGGTAATGATAAACATGTTCCTGCATGGTATACCCAATGCAATGAAAAAATCCCTCATCTGCAATGACAGACTAAAAGACTTGACTAACAAAGAGGCCTGAACCTCAGAAGGTAGGCACCTTCTGGGCCCGTCAAAAAGAAATGGTAGGCAATACAAACTCTTGGTTCATAGTGAAGTCAGCACCTAGCCAGGAGCAACGCTTCCGGAGTGACTGCCTGATGGTAAGCGGGACTAATCAATGCAGGACCCTCCACAAGAGCCACACCAAGATGGTGCTTGACCAAAACAGGCTGCTGATATTGTTAAGACATCAAATGCACCTCCAAGGATTGAAGCAAGTCGCCTCTTCACGGCAAATACTTGCTTTAAGTGTGAGCAACCTGGAAATTATGCAAATGAATGCCCAGGTAGTGGTGGAAGGCCAATGGCCAAGCCATGCACATATGTACATGTGGCACACACAGCTATCTCTAATGAGAAAAGAGTAGATTCAAGTAATGAACCTGATGTTGAGGACAATGAGGTGAATAACCTCAACAACAATGCACCAGAGGCTGGGAATGCCTCTGACTCAGAAGAGTTGTTGAACAATGAGTATGTCAAGGTCAATGTATATGACAATGACTATTATGCCCAGGAGTTGGATTCAGAGTTCATAGGAGCTCTGATGGATTACCTGGCCAGCGCACTTGACCAACTAATTGGAGCAGCCAACATGAAGGTGTATAAGGTGCACCTTTGCAAGGCTCTGGAGAAACTAGCAAGGCCAGTGCTGAAGCACAAAGACAAAGAGTGCCTTGCGTTGTACGTTGAGATGAACGGCCATAAGGCATGGACCTTGTAGAACTCAGAAAGCATGACTACTGGGGTGACACCTCAGTTTTGTCAAATGCATGATGTATACGTGAGTGAGCTAAAAGAGCCACTACTACTCCTCTAGCTAAGCATTGTGGACAGCTGAGCTGCAGTGCAGTTTGGTACACAAGCAACAATTGCTTGTGCAAAGTTAAAGTCCAAGGAATACTTGAATATAGCAAATTTCAATCACCTACGACATGATTATAGGGACACCCTATATAAGAAAGCATGGTGTTCTTCTTGATTTCAAGAAGAACAAGATAGTAGTGGATGGCAACACCATTTCTGTAGTACAAGTGACTATGGATAATAGCAATAGATGTCTCCATTGACATTGTGCTACAGAGAAGAAGCTGCTAGTCAGGCAGAACTGACTAGATGATGGTAGAAGAGCGCCCACCATAGAGGATGGAAAGAAGGAGCAAGCTTGTGTGAGCTTGCCAGCAAATAGTCCAGCATTGATGGTGCTGGCTTTAGAGTATGAACGTACTCTGAAGAAGGGGGAAAGCCTCAAGAAAAAGTGTAAAAAGCAAAGTCAGTCTAAGAACAAGAGGCCTTAGCACACGTTGAGCATGAAATGCCAGCCAATGTTGTCAAGAATCAAGGTTGAAGACCTTGTGTCAAGCAATGATCAGATAGTGGTGAAGGATGAGACGTCCTCCACAAGCACAAGTAGGTTGATTTAGGATTGACCTGTACTGCATCCCATGTTTGAGTGGGTATTTGATCCTTGAATGCCTGCCAAGTGGAATGAACTAGTGGCGTCAATGTACATATGGAATGAACCACGCTGGATGCTGAAAGAAGAATTGTATCATCAGACTAATGACGACAAGATTTTGCCACTAAGCAAGGTATTCTTCAACAGGCTCTTTGTGATGTCATGAAGAAGCAAGAGAATTGTGCCCGTGCAACTGCATACACTGGACAAGAGTGAGCTGAGGATTACCACCCTCAGAGAAAAGTATGCTTGTCTAGTGGCACAAGCAAAGGTAACCATGCATCCACGCCAAGATGTGGACTGGAAAAGCAAAAGTAAAACCACTGGTTTTACAGAAGAGGATATTCCAAACCTTTGGCTGCAGTGGCAGCAGGAATTTGCAGATATCTTGAATAGAACCAAGGAGGAATTACCCCCTTGGCATGAAGTCAATCACAAAATCAACCTTATTAATGAGAATAAAGTCTATAAGTACCACTTGCCATGCTATCCAATGGCACTACAGTAGCAGCTCAGAGACAAGACCAATTGGTACTTGCAAGCTTAGTGGTGAAAGGCAAGACTGGCCTTCCAAGTTGCACCATTACTGTGCATCCCAAAGAAGGATGGTACCTTGAGGACTGCGTTGGATGCACGCCAATGCAATGATAATACAGTAAAGAATGTAACACCATTTCCAGATCAGGAAGTGATTCAAGAAGACATAGCAAGAGCAAAGTTCAGGTCAAAGATTGACCTGACAGATGCCTACAAACAAGTGAAAATTTGCTTGTTCAACATTCCAAAAATAGTATTCTCATCAATAACAGGAACATATGTCAGCAATATCATGCAAATAGGAGACTGCAATGCTCCTGCAATGTTTCAGAGGTTGATGACCTCTATCTTCCATGATGTGATTGGGTGGTTTGTCCATATATACCTGGACAACATCTTCATATATTCCAATTCAATCAAAGAGCATGAAGAGCATCTTCATGTTATATTTGAGCAATTGAGGTCCAACTTGCTGTACCTCAAGTAGAAGAAATGCAAGTTGCATGCTGAAACAGTAGATTGTCTTGGACACAAGATTGATAGTCAGAGTATTCACTCTGACCAGAACAAGATTGACCGCATACAAGAGTGGCACGTACCACGGACCTATAACAATGTCCAACGGTTTGTTGGACTGGTAAATTATATTAGCAACTGTTTGCCCAATATAACAGCATATACTGGACTATTGATGTCCATTACCTAGAATGAGGCTCCATTCATATGGAGACTCATACACCAGCGATGCCTTGAAATGATCAAGCGGATCTGTTTGAAGACTCCAGTGATTTAGCCAATAGACCTCAGGCATGATGAGCCAATCTGGCTCATCTGCAATGCATTGAAGATGGGAGTCAGTGCAATGTATGGCCAGAAAAGCTCTTGGCGGACTTGCAGACCCGCCGGGTTCATGTTGAAGAAGTTCACCTTGGCACAGCAGAATTATGCCGTCCACAAGTTGGAGACGCTGATAATACTTAAGACACTCCTCAAGTGGGAAGACAAGTTGATGGGATACAAGATCCACATCATTACAGATCATAAAGCACTTGAGTTCTTCAAGACTCAAGCAACCCTGTCTTCCCAGCAACACCGGTGGATTGACTACATGTCAAGATACAACTTTGACATTGCCTATGTCAAAAGCAAACTGAACAAGGTTGCCAACTGTCTCTTAAGATACTTCAAGAGTGATAGAGTTGGCAAACACCATGATATGTATGATTATGTCAATGCAGATATTTGCATTGATCCCCAAGGCAATGATTTACCATATCATTGCTACAAGAAAGTGAAAGAACATATGATGGAGCCTTGTGCCATGCAAGCAAACAAGCTTTGACAAAGTCAATGCTTGCAAGAACAGCACAAAGCCCGAGACATAGAGGCTGAGCAACTTGAGCAAGCTCAGCCAAAGAGGACATCAAGTCACAACGCAAATAGCGGTAGCCTTGGACCGTCTGGCCAAGACATTATGCTTGCAGATGCATTGGTGCCAGCAAGAGAGTATGTTGACCCTCCTGTACCTCAAAACAACAAGTTCCTACATGTTGTACATAGGAAGTACAACTAAGATTCATTCTTTGCTAAGATTCAGCAAAATGCAACAGCTCACTTGTGCTTCAGCATGGATGAAGATGGACTGATCAAGATATTGAATGTTTGAGGATGCAAAGTGGTATGTCTACCACACAATTAAACTCTCATTATTCAGATCATGACTCAAGCTCACAAAAGCATTGGTTACTTTAGTACTAACAAGACACTAGAATACCTGAAGCAGTAGTACTAGTGGCCTTGGATGCAGGCGGAAGTGACCAAGTTCTGTCAGACCTGCAAGGCCTGCCAGCAGTGATGACGCCCAAAAGTTGCTAAGCACTGTCCTAGTAGATGGTAAATTTAGCGCCTTACAAATGAGTAGCATCGGGTGGTCGCTAGTGTTTTGAAAGAGTTCTGAGCAGAGTCCCAGAAGCCTAGTCTTTTTAGTGTGATTTGAACTTAGAGAAATAAACCGGTTGCTTAGTGATCTAAGCCAAAAGCCTGCAAGGCACTAGGGTGCTAGAAGTTGGCAAGAATTCTAGCAACATAAACATTGGCAATGATGTGCCTGTATGGCACCGTAATACAAAAGTCAGTAGTCAAAGCTAGCGAGATGAAGTTGGCAAGACTCATTCACTTAGCGACTCTGAGGACTTAGAATGCGCTGAAATAAGATCTGAACTATGGAGCGTACAATTTGATGATGGCTAAGACAAAATATGTACAGTATTTATAGGTGCTAGGCCGCCATGGTAATTAAACTAAAAAGTTGCTAATTAATCAATCAAAATGGAGACCAGTGTGATAACACGTGAAAGTCGCTAAGCAACATCATTTTGTCAAGTCAGCAAGCTTTAACTCATCATTCCAGAGGCCAAATGCACAGGGGCCGTTGCTAAGGCCTAAAATCCTCACATAGGCCTGTCTTGCATAGGTTGCTAAGCATCAAATCAACTGTAAGCGTCGCTAATATCTGAAACTATTACGTGGACCTATCTCGCATAAGTTGCTAAGCGTTGCTAAAGTGATCTGACGTTGGATCTTTGAGAAGCACTGGATTTTAATAGGCGTTGCTAAATCTGGTGTTGGTTATCATTGATCGGGAACTTGAAGGGGGCCAGGCTGGAATCAGGTGAGTAGCAGGTGATTGCCAAATCATATGGTCGCTAAGTCCCGTGATCCGGCACATCATGTCCTGTAGCCTAAGTTTGATCTCTGCTAGCTGCAAAATATAAGTCACTAAAAATAGCGCTGGTGCGCTGAGCTCTGCCCAAGTCTTATCAGCGGTCAAAAACCAGCAACAAGAAACTGGCAGGAAAGTTACATTCCCTGCCCATCTTGACAAAACCTTTGGACTCCATTGGAATAGACTTTGTCAGTCCATTCTCCAAATCCAAAGGTTACAATTACCTTTGGGTAGTAATTTGCCACATGACCAGTATAGTGCACCTGATACCAGTGCATACAACTACTACTGCATCAGAATTGTCGTGGATTTACTTGAAGAAGATTGTAAGGCTGCACGGCCTTCCAAGTTCCATAGTAAGCAATAGAAACATGAAGTTCACATCTCACTGGTGGCAGGAGCTGCACAAGCTCCCGGGAGCTAAATTGCTCATGTTGACATTGTTCCATTTGCAGACGGATGGACAAACAGAGTGAGCAAACTGAAGTATTGCTCAGATTTTTTGTATAATAGTCCAACCGGACCAACACGACTGAGTAGATAAAACCTCTGACTGAGTTTGCGATCAATGCAAGTGTGTCAAAGACCACAAAATATGCACTATTCAAGCTCAATGGAGGCTATATGCCCTCCATGCTTTGGGAGCTCAGAGGGGATGAGGCCGTTCACAAGAGTGTAAAAGACTTTGCATGGAAAGCATTGGAGAATCTGGCCAATGTGCACAATGTGATCATTGCAGCGCATGTCATACAGGCATGACATGCAAATGACAGGCAAAGTGATGAACCTGAACTAATGCCTGGCACATTAGTATATTTGTCGACTGAGAATCTTAACCTCCCAAAAGGGAGAGTGAGAAAGTTGTGTCCAAAATTTATTGGACCCTATAGAATCTTGGTTGCAGAACCAAGTACATCAAACTACATACTAGAGCTGCTTGCAGCTCTACAAGCAAGATGCATCATATCCAAGTTCCATGTATTGTTACTTCAATGATACAATGCAAATGATGATGCCATGTTTCCAAATTGGATAACGCCCAAAACTTATGACTTTGGCACCACTAACAAACAGGAATGGTTCATCGAAGATATCCTAGGCCATCAATGGCAGGATGGAATGCACCTTGAATTCAAGGTACAATGGAGTGCTGGTGATACAACATGGGAGCCATATCAGACTTGTACAAAGCTGGCAGCTTTAGATTGATACTTGGAGCTGCAGGGCATCAAACACCCAAGTCAGCTTGCTAAGCGCTCACATGCTTAGCCTGAGTAAGCCAGATCTGATGATGATCAGATTAATTATCTTATCTAATCATGATAAGATTACAATTGGATTGATCATGATCCATATGAATAAGATGGATAAAATATGCCATCTGATCAGATAGTACAAATCAAGAGAGGCAGATCTTTTGATTGGATCAGATTATATAACCTGATGAGTAAGAATTTTTTCTTTTTTCTCACCAACAACAACAACATCTTCAAAAAATGTCATACTCATCTCAAGGTACAATGCCTCATTCACAGCCTCAGAACCTGCAGGGTTCTGGAGAAGGAGGAGAACCGCCTCTGCAACAGCAACAACAACTGCCATCAATGACAATGCCAAGTGTGGCATTGTACTCAATGATGTCTCAGTTTGGGCAGCCTCCTGCTCAATTTAGACAATAGCAATTTTATCCACAGTTTATGCCAGTTCTGTACTTTCTAGGACCAGCTGGTCTCAGACAACAAATGGATCAGCAGCAGGTGATGTGGGGCATGCTGATGCAGTTTTTGCTAGTGAAGACCCAAAGTGCAAGTACAATCCCATTTGAGGAGAATACACTAACTGTGCCACAGGTAGCTCTAATGGATGTCAATGAGGAGTTGTCACGACAAGGACAAGGACCAGGATGAGTTGAGGTAGCCCAACCTTGACAACAGCAAGACCAAACACCACCTCCCAGAGAGGCTTATAGAAGGGAATGGAGGCAATCACCTCCAAGAAGTTACTTAGCGCACAGAGGAGCACTGCATGAGTTCATAGGGTGCAAGTGGGACAAGCCCACGTTGTGAGGTCTGATGCAAAGTCAACCCCAACCTCGAACGCCCCCTTGTTGGCATTTTCCCTCCTCAAAGCGGGCACCATCTCCATGGCGTATATTGTATACTGAGAAGAGAAAGGAAAAGGAGGTGAACACACCTTCAGAGGTCCTGGACTCTCAGGTGGAGAGTGTTTGGAGACAATTGGTGTCTGCTGGCCAGAGAGTGCCGCCAGAATCTGCATTTTTGAAGGATCCTATTGCCCAGGTCATGATCATTGGGCTGCTTGATGAGATTGTTATGCTGCAACAGCATAATGACAATATGATCAAAACATTTGCAAATGCCTTGAAGAAGCAGCTGGTGTCCCCTAAGGAACAGGCTGAAGCAAAGCACCTCAGAGCGCACAGTACAGCCCTAGAGGCAGGGCAGACCAGTGCAACAGTGCCAGAGGTGCAAATGGCACCTCTACATACCAGAGAGGCCAGAGAACCCACTCTGACCATGTCCAAGCTGTACAATGAGCTTGTGGATGTAGACGCCAGCTTACAAGGATTGTTCTTATCAGCACATGGGCCTGCCCTGACTGTAGGGCCCATGAAGCAGCAGGACAACTTGGTGCTGTCGGTGGGTCACGTTTGATGCAGGAGTGCCCTGAAGAGCAAATGGCTCCGTATTGCAGTTTTTGCCAGTGATGCAGTTTGAGGCACCACTGAAGATTTACTTGTTCATGGTCCCTAAGTGGGATACAAGAAACAACAACAAGGTGGAAGGATGACTGCCCACCTTGGCTACGCTCAGGCTGAAGGAGCCAAGCAATGAGAGTAATGATGGAGAACATCCAGCAAACACACTGTCGAAAGAAAAGACCCTGGCTAACCGCTGACAGTAGTTAGCAAAAAAACAAGAAACTTGCAGCCCACGCCAAGCACAAGGCTGCATGGCAATTGAAAGCAGATAGGAACTGGGCAGAGCAGGTCACAGAGAGAATTCTGGATAGCCTGAAAGTATTTGTCAATAGCATGGCTGTCGAACAGTCCAACTAGTTCTTTGGCAGTGCATTAGACCGCCACTTTTATTATTCTTGTTTGACCAACACTGTCTTTGTGAGCGACAAGACTATTGCTACAAAGACACATGAGGAGGAGCATGGAGAGAAGTATTATCATACCTCAATTGAGACTGGAAAAGTGGTGCTGTGGGAGTTCCCTATGAACCCCCAACAGTTGCAGAAGCTCTATGAGCTTTTGCAAAACAAGTTCAAATTGGTGGCTACGCACACTGAAGCCTATTATCTGATGCACAAATTTCAGCACATCAGCTTCAACTGCTATGCCTCTTTGCAGGATTGGACAATGGCTCTGGTTTGTACACCAGAGTACAAACACATCACTCTCTCCCTCAACCTCTCTTTACATCACATAAATCTGGTGGTCATGCCGACCCTAAAAGGTTACCTGCAATGGAAGGATCATGCCAGGAGGCTGTTTTTTACATTGACTGGGTTTGACTCTGAAAGTGTGCAATTCACCTTCAAACTTAACAAGCTCACGCAGAACATCCTCTATTTCTGCCACCCTAGCATGCAAAACTCTGTGCTCAGTATTGCAGTCAATTTTGCATACTGACTACACTAGCAAATGCTGTTGGGACATGCATTGATTCAGGCACTATCTCCCTCCAGACAAGCACGAAAATGGTTTACAAGGCTACTTGCCTTGATTTTTGCCTGTCCTGGATTGTATCAGGAGGCTATCGCGGACTACAATGCCACCAATGCCTTTTCACTTTCATGAGCTGGACCAATGTCCAGCTCAAACCCCCCACTTTGATGCCGCTACTATGGTCAACTTGACAGATGCAAACGTTCTGCCTACAATGTTAGCAAACGGCATTCCTCTGGAATGAGTAGACCATGCCTACACCTTTGGCATAGTCTATCTTGAGACTTACTTTTTTGAGACGAACGCTTTAATTGACCACTATTGCAAGATAGACAATGAACAACACCATTATCTTGACCTATACAGTGAGCCGCCTGCTATACAGCAGTGGGATGACTGGCAAGTGCCAACTGAGAATGATATGATCCAGCTTCACATGCTCCTAGCACGTGAATATGCTCAAGGACAAGTCCACCTTGAGCGTGGACTATACTACTTGATTGGGATGAATCCCAATCATTGCAATCTTTGGCAGTGCCGGTCCTAACATAGACCGTACTCTCCATCTCCAGTACTCCAAAACGCTGCGGTTTAGGCTCCTATTGCCTCAACATTGTCAGCTAATGCTGACATGGACATGAGGATTGACTTGGCCAGCAAATTGGCATGTCCGCCGTATGTGTAACTTTTGCAAGTGGCTCATCTTTTTCTTCAATTCATACTGTTGGTTAACGTTGGCATCATATCTTTTGACAGATGAAAATGGACTGTGAGTCATGGAGGCATCATATGCCTCCACCTGTACCGCACACAATTTTTATATATATTTTTAGTTTAAATTTTATTTACATACATACATGCCCTTTGCTCTACCATGTAGACTGCTTGGCAGTCTAAAAGGGGGGCATGTAACAGACCTACAGCTAAGCTCTACAGTCTCTTCAAAAAAGTATAATAATTATTATACTAAATAATAATTATATTAAATAAATATATATTATTAAATTAATTAAATACATATTATAATGTTGTATGGCTGCCTTAGGTAAGGCAGCCAATTTTACTGTCATACATAGCACTAGAATCGTACACCATTCTGTTTCTGCTGTGTGACTGTAAGGCTTAGCGACTACTTAACTATGTTTCACAATAGCAGAAGATTCAAAAAAATGTAGCTGGTGGCTATGGATTGACCAATCTCACGTTATCATGCAGTAGCTGAATCAGACTGCAATATTGGATTCGACTAGCTAGGTAGTGACAATACAAGATGTTGTTTTACATAAGCAGTAACTAGCTATCACATGTCAACAAAGCATTAATAAGCCTCTGGCTGAGCTCAGCGCACTGGTGCTATTTTTAGCAACTTATATTTTGCAGCAAACAGGAATCAAGCTCAGGCTACAGGACACAACACACAGATCATGGGACCTAGCAACTACCTGACTTAGCAGTCATATGACAATCTACTGATCACATGGCAATCACAAGACCTAGCAACCACAGGACCTTGGTGACTACCTGACTTGGTGATTACCTGATACTTGTCATGACTTGCTAACCCCGCAACCAGCTCCAAACCTCGCTGCTACCCCCAGAGGTCCCAGCAAACAACTATCCCACCTGCTCCACAACCCTGGACCAACCCTGCCAGTGATCTCACTCCCACGCCCATTACTAACACCACCGTAAATCACCTTGGCCATCACCAAGCACTCCCAAAAAGTCACACAAACCCTCTGAACATCACTGACCCTTCCTGGACATTGCCGGCCCCCTCTGGCAATCACGCCATCACACACATCACCTGGCCATCACGTTGTCCCCCTTGCACATCACCAACCCCAGAAGCTCCTGACGCCACTACCACCTGATCGCCACCGACACCCACCACTCTACTCAATTGGAACTAACACTTACCAACTTGTATAGAGTCCCAGAGCTGCGCTCCAACTTGGAGATCGAGGAATTGGCCTGGAAATAGCCATAGGAGTACTTAATTGGTAGGATAGGAACTTAGTCGGTAGTCTTGATATTCACTTGCTTGGAATTACTTGAATAACCCCACTGTATTGTTGCCCTGTGTTTTGTTTTGTGTTTCTCAATCTAGTCTGCTTGTGTTTTGTGACTCCGTCTCATATTGTGCCCATTTTTGACTCCATCTCGTCTTGTGTCCTGTACTTGTCTTGAATCTCTCGCCTTGTACTTCTCTCTTTCTCTCTCTCTCTCTCTCGACTATTTCCTGGTTTAGCCCTGACTTGTGTTTTCTTTCCCCATTATTGATTTCGACTCTTCTCTAGTCCTGGCCTTGCTTCTAGCAACACTCTGGACTCATTTATCTGTGTCTCTCTAAGTTTTGGTCTAACTCTATCTAATCTTGCCTTGCCCGCTTGGCTTGAATCGTAGAGCCCATAACCTTCCCTGTTTCACCTCCCTTAATTGACATCACCCCTCAGACTTATCCGGAACCCGCACGCACTCGCCACTCATCTTGTGGTTGCCCCAAAGATTCCTTAAATGCCCATGCCTGTCCCAAAGCATAGTTTTTTACCCCTGGAGCCCTCGTAGGTCCCAGAATTGTACACTGGAGCTATTGCGTCTTCCCATAAGGGTCTCGCCCAGTGGACTGAGCCCCCATGGTCAGCGAAACCTGACAACACTCACCTGACTTCAGCTCAGCCCCTATTCAGATCCCTGATCAGAGATAGCTGACTCCAGGACCTTTAGCAACGCCTATCAAAACTCATTGCTTTTCAAAGATCCGACATCAGATCAGTTTAGTGATGCTTATTGCTCATCTGATGCTTAGTGACTTACTCGAGACAGGCCCCTTGATGGTTTCAGGTCTTAGCAACAGTCCCTGCACATTTAACTATTTGCACTGCTAGGTTGTTGAGTTGGCGCTTGCTGACTTGACAGATGCCATCGCTTAGCAACTTTCACGTTTCATTGCACTTGTCATTACTTTTCTTGATTGATCAATTAGCGACTTTTAGTTTAATTAACACAGCAACTTAGCACCTATAAATACTGTAGATATTTTGTCTTAGCCAGCATTGAATCATACGCCCCGCAGTTCAGATCACATTTCAGCGCATTCTAAGTCCTCAGAGTTGCTAAGTGATAACATCTTGCCAACTTCACTTTGGCAATTGTGCTTACCAACTTTTGTCTTTATAGTGCCATACAGACACACTATTGCCAATGTTTACATTGCTAGAGTCCTTACCAACTTCTAGCACCCTAGCGCCTCACAGGCTTTTGGCTTAGATCACCAAGCAACACCTTTATTTCTCTAAGTTCACTTCCACTAAAAAGACTAGGCTTCTGGGACCCTGCCCAGGACTCTCTCAAAACTAGTAACCGCTCAACGCTACTCATTAGTGAAGTGCTAGGTTTATCATCCACCTGGACAGTGCCTAGCGACTTTTGGGCATCATCAGCATGAATACAGTCTGTATACGGTAACAATCTATTACAAGTCCTGACCTTCTTTCAACACTGTATTGGAGGATTGTCCTTCAGTTGAAGGAGATGTCTTGGTCAATTCTGGAAATTCAGCCAGGGGCTTTGGCAGACATGTCTCTGTAGTAATAGAATTGAACCAGAAAGGTTCAAAAAAGTGAAACAATGTCAAGTTATAATATAGCCTTAGAGTCACACAAGAGAACCAGATTGGGATATGATTCCAGTACTACGTAGTATGACACTAAAATTGGCTGCCTTAAGGTAAGGCAGCTGCCAGAGTAAACAAATATAATTAAAGTTAATTGTTTGAGTAGAGCTAAAAGCTCTACTCACCTAGCATCCTGTTAAGCATTGCCATGTTGTTCCAACCCATGATCACAAAAGAAAAACAATTTGCAGTTGCTGCTGTTGTAAGAGTGTTGCAGCATGATGGGTGTAATGAAGAATAAATAGAACAATGTATATTTCTGAAGTTCGAAGTCAGAGACATTAAACATTCTACAAACACAGTTAAGTAAGTTTACACACCTGAAGTTCAAAGTCAGAAACGATTTGAACTTCAGCTATTGAGGTACACTAAATAGAAAATACCTGTAAGACAATTGGAGTAATTGCAATACATTTGCAGTTAGATTAGAATCACAGGGAAGAGGCTTTGAAATAACCATAATACAATTGTGGCGCTGGTGGAGCCACTGATAACCAAATTGTATGACTTATGCCCCAGACATCATTCAGAGTTATGGATGTTTCTCCTGACAAAGAGATCAAAATGCCCTGAAAACAGTGATATCTTGAACTGTG
>QLOM01006504.1:0-11909 GCA_003313785.1 Termitomyces sp. MG148
TCCTGCACCTGCGTGCATCCCGCCTCACTCGCACCCTCATCATACTCCCCAGCCGAGTGCGACTGCGCCTCGAACATTTCGTCTCCTTCGGACATCGACCTCGAGCATGACGTAGACCTCAACATGCGCTGCGCCCTGGCTCGGCTCCCTCCCCGCGCGCTGGTGATAGGCATCTCTTCAGACAACCTTTTCGTCCCCGCGGAACAAAGACTGATTGCAGCTTATATCCCAGGCGCGAGTCTCGTCCTGCTCGATTCGGTTGATGGGCATGATGGGTTTTTACTTGAGTTTGAGGTAATAAATAGACATATTATTGAGTTTTTGAGAATGGAGGAGCCAGGGATGTATGTGAAGAAGGCAAGGGAGGGCGATATTGAGGGATTCGAGGTGAGGAAGACGAGTGTGTTTGGTGAGGCGGAGGTTGAGGGTGAGGTCCTTGAGAGATGACTTTATTGTTTGATTTTCCGGAGGTACAATGCATATGACCGCAATTGCAACAAGGTATCAAGCGTGTGCAATTCTCTGTTGCCTGACTTTGATATTGGAATGATTTTAGATAAGGACCTAGCGGCACACATGGTCGTGTGAGTGTGTAAGAAGTTACCACAGGTACTACCACCACAATGGTGTGATACTCATGCACATCCAGTAGTTCCACAATGGAGTCTAGTCGCTCGTCAGACATGATTTGTGTGTGCTCGTCGACCTCTCGACAACATTCTTAACATGAAATATTAGTGTCCCCAAAGAACCTCTAAAACAGGTATGAATAAATTGAAGCTCAATTTAAAGCTTTAGTCTTGACAGGCCTGACTCCAGCCCTCAAACTCCACCTGCCCTGTCTGGATATCTAACAAGCTCTCTAGAAGAGCACTTCCCACGTCACCCAAACCAGATTTTTCGCATGGAAGCACAAGGTCTCTACCCTCATAGCCGATGCGGCCAATAGGTGCTACTGCAACGGCTGTACCCACACCAAACGCTTCCAACAAGGTACCAGCATCGGAGTAGGCAGCGATTTCAGGCATCGTCAGCGTGCGTTCATGAGTGTAGAGTTTGCGTGAGGCAGGAAAATCACGAAGCACGATTTTATGTGCGGTGTGGGCATCGAGGAGTTCAAGGCATGAACGACGGGTTATTCCTGGGAGAATTGTACCATCTAGTGGAGGAGTGATGATGTCGACATCTTTGGAAAGACACATTAATATCACTGTTGTATAATATCTATCTGGCAAACGCACCCCCGTCTTCCCTTTGAACGACGATGAAAAAGTTCATCGACCCCGCTTCTGTGATACGCTGATCCTCACCGAGCAACCACAGGATCTGTTCGTAACCCTGCTCGGCGGCAAGTCGTTGAGGAAGGAAACCTGGGGCATAGTTCAGTCCGAGTTTGTGACCACCAGTTCCTCCTGGCCAAGAGCGAACAGTTTTGCCGACAGCAAGTAGGGAAACACCTTTGGTCTTGTCAGTGGTCGAAAAGTAGGGGCCAGTAGGTGTCAATATGACATAGAGTAAGGCACTGTCGGAAGCCGCAACACCAAGAGCTATGAGCGGTGTTATAGATATAAAGTGGACAGATGATGTAAACAATGAGAAAGGCGGTAGATTTATGCGGGAAAAAGACTAACCAGGACGAGTACCAATAAAGGTTGGCCTGATGTATAAGCTATGACCCGGTTTTCTGGGAATCCAACGCGCATCAATCATAACAAGGCGTTTAATGAGAACTAGTAGAGCGTCGGGGTCGAAGGGCTTCATGAAATCAGCAATTAGTATAACGCACGTATTTATGGTGCATGCGAATTTGCTTACAGGCAAGGCAACGCGCTCTGCTGAGCGCATGAGGCGTTCCATATTCTGCTTCGGGCGGAAAAGACGTGGCTCTCCATCGGGTCCTAGGTATGCCTGTACGAGAAAATGTCAGAATCATATCATGTATCTTGTAAATGTGGAGCCTAGCCTTCATTCCCTCGAAGACATTGGGACAGTAATGGAAACACGATGCAGCAGGGTCCAGCGACAAAGGTCCGTAAGGTTTGATTTCTGGGACCGACCAACCAAAGACGGGATCGTAACTCGCGACGAGCATGTGGTCGCTCTTGACCTGGAGAGAAAGCTATGAGCAGACGACTTCAGACATGGACATAGACAAAAACAGACCTGTCCGAAATGAGCATCTTCCGGGATGTCCTTTAAGGTTGTCGCCAGGTTAATGACGAGCTTGGACGCCTGGGTGGCCATAAGTACATATGCGAATCCAATCAGTATACGTAGAATATGTGACGTACGTCAAGCAAAGCGGGTTGAGAATCGGTTGAAGAAGCTGGAATGGTCATTTGGATGGCCATAATAAATTTTGGGAGGACTATTTGAGACTGGCATTGCAGCCCAATTTTTAGAGGAAATAGCTATAGCCTCGATTGACTCAGAACAATTAAAAAATTTGATCAGTACGATCGCTTGTCTTCGGATCTTATCTTATCTCAGCATAATCAGTCCACCGTAAGGCAATTCTCCTGGATCTGAGAACCGAATTAGGAGGTTTTGGGGTTTGGTGAGAGGTCGGTACGTGATGCGAAGCTGATAATCAAGACTATGCAGCCGCCGGTTAGTCCGAGTAAGAATACAAGGCAACGCGGAACGCGGATTGTATTTCCTCTTTTAGTACCGAACGATCTCCGTAGTTGACGATCGTCGCAGAGGCAAATATTTTTTTCTAACAAACATCAGAGGCATTGATTCATCCTGTAATTGCAAAATTTGCTGTACCCATTATCAAGGCAGTACAAGCTAATACGAAGACAAAGAAATCACAGAAGTAATAAGTATACGTGATGGTATTCAGGTCGTCTGTTGGTGTCGAGCCTCAATTACAAAGTCAAGACGGTGCCGCAATGAACATCAAGACGATGATCATAGAGCATCAGTGTAGGCGCTGAGCTGCGCGCGCCAGTAGGAATCGTTGTTGGGTGAATAATATCCAATGAGTGTGGTGAACGAGGGGAGGGATGGGGTTTTCAAGATGCGACGGAAGTTGAAGATATGGTTATAATGCTAAAGAAAAAGACCAGTTAACTGATGATTGAAGCTCTGTAGGAGGTGCTGACTTACGTTAGACGCAACTTTGCTGTTGGAGAGGCAAGGGCGCAAGCCTATGCGATTATGCAGAAGATCTGCTGATCGTTGGTGTTTGATGCTTCCTCGTCCACAAGAGGCACCGACGTGTTAACATCCTCAACGTGTCCCGAGGCGAAAATGGCAGATAGAGCTGTGAAAGCGTCCATGATAAGCTTAGATTCTGGGATCTGCTGGGAGCTGGTGAGAGGTGCTTCAGTGGTAGGCACTGCTAGAATGCGGATTTCTCAGCCTTTCTTATATGCGAGATGCTTATTGTATACAATTTCCGGTGCAAAGACAAAAGTACATTATGACATTGACGATAAGCTCTTTCGTCATCATACATAAGGAATAGTGACCTCTCAGAAGACAAAAAAAACATATGTTCGAGCAGAATGCCGCTGTCTTGTGATTGGTATCACGTTGCATCAACAAAAGAAAGAACGACAACAAACTCCAGACACTATTGTTCTTAGGGAACCTGGTAAGTTAACCGGTGCGGGTCCACGTGAGACCTGGAACCGACCAGCGGGGGATCTGAAGGATCACGTGCCACTGAATTGCCGGCCTGTGTCGGCCTGTCTTCATAAGCAGGCCTCGAACGGGGCGGGCTAGACGTAACCCGTCATGCCATACCCACTTGTTCAGGGTCACAGTACTGTCGGTATCCAGCGTAAAAGGCCTGGTCATATTACTCCCCCTCAAAAACCTACGATTAGGTAGTCAGACGTGTCCATGCTTAAGAGCCCAAGGCGGATCAGGGCAGCGGTTAAGCCCTCTGACTCCCATCCACCATGATTGTGTCATAATGCAAGTCCATTCTGATTTCCTACTGAGTCTCGATACATCTCGTGGACACATGTCCTTTGTGCTTGCAAAAGCTCCTTTTCTCTTGATTTCTCTGGCATGGAGATAACATATGCATATATTTAAATACTCAGCTATATTCTTTACTGCTACAATATAACAACTTTGGGTGATAGACCTTGACCAATTTTTCCGGCCTACTGCAACAAGAGACTGTAACAAGTGGGAAAGTTATGTCTCGATGCTTGGTCTCTGCTTCAACGAGTGTTCCATACATGGCCATTTCCATTTTGGCGATCATCAGGAAAAGTTCAATCATCATGATCATGATCCGCAACGAATAGTCCTGTTGCTCCCCTCCAGTTCAAAGGGAGCACGATACATCACACTCCCCTGACGCTTCAAGTCGGGGACTTTTTACGGGAGCGCCACACTCAGAGCTCTAGACTGACGAATGATGCCTATAATCAACGCTACGATTGCCATGAAAGTCAATGTATGTCATTTTTGAATCGAAGAAGTGCATCGTACCACTGCGAATGTTTTTCTCTTCTGATTTATAGGTACATTCTGAACATTCTGTAGGTTTGTTATTGTCTTTCGTCTCAATGGGATCTCTTTAGAACTAGGGGATATCAATCTAGCACATTTTCTATATCCATTCTGTAACTAGACAGTCTGCAGATCACAAGCCTGATTAGAGTTTACCCTTTACTGAGGCAGTACATAACCTTGGAACGAAGACAAGGTGATCATTCGAATAGAATGGAAAAATAAGTATAGTGAAAGTACGATGGTCCGGTTGTCATCTATCGTCGAGTGATATAAAGTCAAAATTCTTGCAATAACAAACATGAAGAGGGCAACCATACAGCAACTACAGAGGGAAGGGCTGTATACAGTATGTGTGGGCAATGCAGATTGTTGTTGAAAAGGGGATAATCTTTTTTCAGAATGGCGGCATTGGGGTTCTGAAGTGGGACGTGCAATGAGAATGCTGATAAGATTGGTGATGAGGTGGTGATATGTTTATTGAACTAATGGAGGGAAGTCAGCTCGGTAAATACGCAATGTAGAGACAGCCCAACTTGCCTGAATGCGGGTTTTTCTGTGTGAGAGATGATGAATACAAAAGCCTACGCGATGACGCAGAAGCACTGCTGATTTGTGCTTCCTGGTGCTTCCTCGTCCGCAGGAGGTAGCGACGTGTTAACGTCCTCAACCTGTTCCGAGGCGAAAAGAGCAGAAAGAGTTGTGAAAGCGTCCATGGTAAGCGTAGTTGAGAGCGAACGAGTAATTTTCTGTCGGGAGCTCCTGAGACTTGAAAGCTGTTGAATGCGGTTTCTGTTGTTTTCTGCTGCTTCTTATATGCGAGACACTTGTTGTTTTCATAATCCGGAGTCGATATATGGGCGCTGCGCGTCTACTAATGAAATGACAGTTGTTCAACGCAAAGTTGATGTAACGAGCACTGCCTAGAGCTGACATAAACCATGCCATGGGATGACACGTCGAATGGTCCATTACATGGTTTTGAAGACAGCTGGGTTCCTCATAGTGGTCCGAAGCGGGAGAGTGGTTTACCTCTAGACTAGTCGTGAATGTTTACCTCTGGATTAGTTGTATGCTGAATGTGCGTGAAAACATTGAATCAATAAAGCTGTGCCAGTGTCTAACTAAGTACCGCCCGCATCTTCCATGTCACATGTATTTGTATTACTACAGAGCATTCCGCAGTCATGGTGTCAGTGTTCGAGAATCCCGAAATACATTCTTACTTAGTAGGGCATTGCGCAGTCATTGGTGTCAGTGCTCGGGAATCCCGGAATATATTCTTATTAGCAGGGCATTGCACAGTCATTGTGTCAGTGCTCAGGAATCTGATAAAGTAGCAAATGCGACCTAGTTAAAGAACAGAACTCCGAGTGTTTTCGGACACGTCTTTAATTGTATTCACCTAGTGAACAAGAACAGAACTAGGTAGTGTAAGTATATAGAATTCCGAGATCTAGAATAGACCGAGGCCTTTCTTCTCGGATTTTTGTCCTCATTTTTGTGAAACTATTTGCTGATGTTTTTATTTGTGTAATTTCTGTATTTGTTGTATTGTCCTTCAAGACTGTCTTGTCCTTCTGTTGCCTGTTCAAAGTCCATTTATTGATATTATCCTACCAACTGCAATTGCAACTGGAGTCATCAGTGCAACACTCACAGACTCCTAAAACACCAGACTACTTGCTGTGTACTAAAACAATTCTCATACTCTCATGATTCAGGTGCCTAACATATACTTTGCTGCAGACAATGTCAGTGTTTGGAGAATCTCAATCATCATGCAACATGGATCTTTTTTTTGGGTTTTTAATTGAGATGTTGATGATGCCTGAAAGTTGCTAGGCACTGTCCAGGTAGATAGTAAACTTAGCACCTCAAAGATGAGTAGTGTCAGGCAGTTACTATTGATGAGGGAGTCCTGGGCAGGGTCCCAGAAGCCTAGGCTTTTTAGTGTAGTCTGAACTTAGAAAAATTGCTTAGTGATCTAAGCTGTAAGCCTGCAAGGTGCTAGGGTGCTGAAAGTTGGTAGTGACCTCAGCAACATAGATGTTGACAATAGTGTGCCCATACAGCACCATAAAGACAAAATTTGGCAAGTACAGTGGATAAAATAGAGTTGACAAGACTTATATCTTAATGACTCTGAGGACTGCACTAATTGAGATCTGAACTGTGGGGCATATGATTTGATGATGGCTAAGACAAAATATGTACAATATTTATAGGTGCTAAGTTGCTGTGTTAATTAAACTAAAAGTTGCTAAGTGTCAAATCAAGAGAAATTATGACAAGTGAAGTGGAATGTGAAAGTCACTAAGCAGTGGTGTCTGTCAAATCAGCAATCTTAAACTCAACAACTCTACTACCTAAAGTAGCCAAATGCATGGTGACTGTTGCTAAGGCCTGAAACCATCAAGGAGGTTGTTTTGAGTAAGTCGCTAAGCGTTGAATAGATAATAGGCATCGCTAAGCTGTATTTCTTGGGCCTAGGGAAGCATTGGCAAGAAAATAAACATCACCAAAGTGCCAAGCATTGTTAACCATCATTATTTGATAAGTAGTTGGTTATCTTTGATTGGAAAACTGATAGGAGATTGGACCAGAGTGAACAACAGAGATTGTCATCAGCCGGACCATCTGCGGGTGCAAGGCGCAACCGATGCATGTCTTGCAGAGCCTCCAACCATAAGCTCACCTCGTGCAGGTCTAACCCAAGGTATCTCCAGAAGGAAGGCTGTTCTTGGCGCATGCCCAGCAGACTCTCAGTTTGTTTCTCCTTCAATGGGACGTCAACTTGTGACCACTGAGACTGCGCACATGCTCATGTGTGCTCCTTGTGTGGTGCCTCTGCTCATGGCGCACAAACCTGTACAGCTTGAGTCCCTTTTTCCGCTATCAACACCCCTCCTGGCAGACCACTGGGAAGTGGCTCTTAAGGAAGCTGGGGTGTTTGACAAATTTGTGGGGGTTCTGGAAGACCTCTGCAACGGTTTCAGCATTGGTCTCAATTTGCTAAAGCTAGATTATACCTTTGTGCCTCCAAATCATTTTCGCTCACAGACTGCTCACAATCTCGTTGTATCAAAGTATTCCAAAGAAATTGAACTCGGTTGAGTTTCCTCCAGCTTCAAGCCGGAATTAGCATTGCAATTGTTTGGGCATTTTTGAACAGCCCCACTTAACGTTATAGAGAGCGTGGGTGGAAAGCAATGTGTAACATTAGACTTGTCTTACCCTCGCAGAGATTCAGATATACCTTCATTAAACTCCTTAATAGACGCCAGTTCATTCAAGTGTGACTGGGGCACTTTTGCAGATTGTTGGCTTTGAGTGGCAGACACACCTCAAAGAACTCAGGTGGCGGTCTTTGACGTAGACGCAGCCTTCAGAAACATTCCCACTTGTCCCAAAGACTGGGTCTTGCTGGCCATCTCGCTTGACGGCTTGATTCATTTCAATTTTAGGCTTAACTTTGGCATTTTTTGCACGCCTGGTATTTTCGGCTCAGTTGTGGACTCCATAGTGTACATCTACCTACACTATGACATAGAGGCTGTCCTGAAGTGGGTGGATGACTTCATCTTCTTCCATTATCCTATGCAGAGGGAACCCCTGTACTTCTACAAGTACGACGAGTCCCTTATTTGGTCTATCGCTCGTTTCCTTAGCTGGCCTTGGGCACCAGAGAAGCATGTGCCATTCACATCCACTTTCTCTTACATTGGCTTCACTTGGTTCCTAGACGATAAAGCAGTTGAACTGCCAGAGCAGAAGCATAGAAAATATATCACTAAACTGGAGGATTGGCTTAGACCTGCGGGGGTAACATTGAAGTCTGTCGAGTCTATTATTGGTACTTTGAACCACCTCTGTCTGGTGGTACCAAGCAGACATTTGCACCTCCCTTCCTTCTATGCCTTTCGAGCTTTGTTTCCTCAAAAATGTTCTCCTTTCCTGCACCATTGCTCAAACAAGACGGTCTTGGTGGATTTGGGCTGGTGGAAGACTACGCTGTCTGGTACTTGTCGCCTTAACATTTGCTGTCTGCTTTTCCCACTTTTGATGGATATTTACGTTGATGTGTCCACCTCGTGGGGTATTGGTCTAATCCTGGAGCACAAATGGCTGGCCTGGCATTTGCAACCTGATTGGCGGGGCAATGGTAGAGATATTGGCTGGGCCAAAATGGTGGCCATGGACTTAGCAGTCAGGACCTTGGTCTCCTCTGGCTACAAGAACTGCCATTTGATCATAAAATTGGACAATGCAGGTGTGGTCGGAGCACTCAAGGCAGAATGCTCACAAAATTCCCAGCAGAATCTAGTCTTGAGGAATATTGTTAGCAATTTTCAACTGGCGTCTCTGTGGATTTTGATGGACTGGGTTCCAACCAACGTTAACCAGGCAGATGCTCCTTTGCGGGGCCTTTTTCCACCACAGGCTAATCTTCTCCCTACTCCTCCAAAATTGCCTAGTTATCTCAAGCCTTTTGTGTCCAATGCCATTTGATTCGACGAATGCAACTATTAGCATGATATACAAGCCATTCAATTTGGCAATTGTGGTTATTATCAACGAGCAGCCCAACATCTTCTTGTTTAATAATTTTGTCAAATGAGGCTTGCTCAGCAGACAATGGCTCGGTGTTGATAGAGTTGCATAGACAGTAATAATTCTTATTTGTATGGACAATTAAACTCTGTTTTAGCACTCGCCAGTTATTTGCTAGCTATAGAGTTTCTAACAATAACTCATTCAGCAAATATGTGTGACCATAGGGGCTGACACAAGAGGCTGACTTGGTTGAGGGGTTGCCTGTATTTCCACCCAGCTAAGGTTCAACACCACACCTGTAATGCCCAATTCACTAACTTTTGTAGACATTTCATGTTCAGCTTGGATGGGCAACAATTCCATATGGTACAAACCATACAACATTACAAGTCTTGCCCCCTGATGACAACGTTTCCGAGGGGTAGTTGCTAGTGATCACACTGCAATGGATATTGGTCACAATCACACACCAGAGGTCCCTTTTGTCAAACCACACACTGGTAGTAAACCATACACTGGTAGTCGGAATATAACAAGAGCTGAACAAGATCGCATAGATTTGGTTGTCGCAAACACTTGAGCGATGTCTACAGCAGGCCGCTATTCCTCTTCAATCTGGCAGTTTCTGCAGCTTTGTGCTACACGTGGGATCTCTTTGGCAGACGCTCTTCCTATTCTGGAGAATCTCCTCTGTTTGTACCCTGCATCAATGGTGGGTATAAACGCAGGCTCAACAGCATCCAACAAAATCTCTGCTCTGTGAGCCTGGCACATACAGAATAATCTTCTGTAGACCGGTGGTCCTCGACTCAAGTACGTTCTTAAGGGAATAGAGAACTTGCACCCTCCAGATTCAATCCAACAGGAAAAGCCCCCAGTGTCCTTGGAGATGTTGCAAGCTGTGAGAGCCGCTTTGGATTTGCAGGACCTTTTTGACGCCTGTGTGTGGGCAATTGCATCAGTGGCTTTCTGGTCTCAACTGCAGATGGGGAAGATTCTTCCAAAGATGGAGAGGACAGCGGACATTGCCTTGATCCCGTGCTGGTCGAACTTCGGTCTGCCCAACAATGTGGGCTCACAAACGCTGTTCTTGCTCCAGACTAAGAGAGGTGGAAGGAAAGGAGAGACTGTCATAATCAGCAGACAGGACTGCCTGTCTGACCCTATTTTTGCGCTCTCAAATCACGCAAAAATCAACAATGTGGACCTAACTGATCTGATTGCATCATACACTGCAAAAGATGGGAAGAAGGTTAACTTAGTACTGAGGAAGCTCCTGTCCAGAATCAATCCAATTCTGAGTTGCTGTGGCTTCAACTCCATCAGTGGACACTGCTTTTGTATTGGTGGCACTACATCTCTCTTGTTGAAGGGTGTGCCACTGGACATTGTGAGAATGCTTGGTAGATGGAGTTCAGATTCCTTCCTGCGTTACTGGCATTTGCTTGAACTGATCACACCAATGTACATTGAACTGCTTAGACCCATTATGTTTCATTTAGACCGCTAGCCGTTGGGTGGGGTGGAGGTGTCTCCTTTGCATCAGGGATGCTTTGCACGGCTCCCAGCTGTGGGGGTTTGTGGTGATTGGATACTGCACTGCAGACTATAACCCTATTCATCTCCCTGGTCGCATTGTCGACCTACACCCAACAAAGAGACTCAGTGTATAGTGAGAATAAATATATAAATATATGGTTTCTAATTAGAGAACACACATAACACAGGACAAAATGACGTCTATAAGGAAGGAGGCATGGGGGGAATGAGAGACGTATTTTGGATGTAACGCACATGACCAATAAGCTACTCTCTATCAATACACCATTAGAACAATTGTGTGTGTCGAAGTGTATTGCTATATTGTCTTCAAGTAGCTCTTTTGTCCCACCCACCCACTCCTTTGGCTCTTTGTTTCTCACACACTCAGTTTCAGAAATAGGGGATTTGCGGTGATTGGATACCGCACTGCAGACTGTAACCCTATTCACCTCCCCAGTCGCGTTGTTGACCTACACCCAACAAAGAGACTCAGTGTATAGTGAGAATAAATATATAAATATATGGTTTTTAATTAGGGAACATGCATAACACAGGATAAAATTGACCTTGTTGAAGTTTTTACTACTTGGCCTCATTAAATTCCTGCATATTTTCTGTTAACATTCCTTCCTTGGTTTGACCTATTTTGGCTAGTCAATCTTGACCAAGTTTCTTATGTGTCTTAGTGAGCTCCACAATACTAAGCCCTCCATCCTCTGAGAGTCTGACTTAATCAATCAACTTGCAATGAACAAGTTAGCCTAGGCTGAGTTGTAATCCAAAAGTTGGCTCAAACTGCTAGCCTTATGCTAAGGAAGACCCCCAATTCTCTCAGTCTTTCTTGGTCAGCAGTTTGTTCATCTCCTACTCAAGCTGTTTCTCCAAAGCAGGGGGCCCACCAATCTTATGGTTGACGGGCTGGTTTCCAGGTCCCAAGTACTTGTGGACATGTTGGTTTTTTCATTGGTGACTAATAGAACCTTCCAATTTTCCTAGGATTCAAGGCTCAATGGTCTATTTTGTCCATTGCAGAAGATGGTAGTAGAATGATGTCATTACTGGACATGGCATTGGTAGCCCATATTTGGATCAGCAGCCAAACTGGTCTGCTCCTCCCAGCTGCTTGGTGTCTAGGCTGGTGACGGCGGTGTTGAAGAACCCATGTGGTGTCTAAAGTGTTTTCTACACAGGCATGGTTTGAACTTGCATTTTCCCCACTTGCAAGAGCATGTGACTCCTGCTTAGGGCTATGGTGGTGCCAGCTGAGCCACTGTGGCCCTAGATTTTGCATAAGTATTGGGTCAATCCAATATCTAATGATCATACAACGT
>QLOM01006507.1:0-15324 GCA_003313785.1 Termitomyces sp. MG148
AAGGATATCGTCATTGTCTCGCACAATGTTCTGCCCATTGTAGGTAGGAAGATTGCTCTTAACAAACCGTAACTGAGACAAAACACTACATGAAGGAAGCGAGATCTTACTGTGCCGAATTGGAGACCTCCACCGTAGACCCAAAACAACACAGCTGCATTTTGCTTCCTGTCGGTACTTGGAGTCCAGATATTGAGTGTAAGACAATCCTCTGATTCTGGAACAAAGATGGTGGAATTGTCAAGGCCAGTGAGCTGCAAAAACTTGACAGTACTGGGATTCAAGGCTTGGAGGCACGAGTCGCTGAAATTGGTGGCGCTAAAAGGCGCTTGACGAACAGAAGGCAATATTGGTGCTTCCCAGCGCTTAGCGGTGGCATACGGAATGCCGTCGTACACTTGAATTTAACAAAGTGCCAATTACGGGACCTTGAGGTGTTGGCACTTGTAAACCGGCCAGTTGAGCAAGAGCACTTGATTCAAAAATGATTACTGGGAGAGAGAGCCTGAGAAGCATTGTGATGATTAAAGCACAACCCTCAGGACAGGAGACCCGTTTTAAGTAGAAGTCGTATCCAATGAAGTGTGTGAGATGTTATGGCCACGTACAAAATGTCTGATCACGAGCAATGACACTCGATCAAGGATTGGAGCTATGAGAACTGTGAACGATATTTGTAAGTCTGGCTCTCACCTAGTAAACCAGAGATTGAGTTCAATTTGAAGTGTGAAGGCACACGCAAATCGTTAAGTAAGCCTATTGCTTTGATTCTACAGTGAAATAAGGGTATGTTGTTGAGGCAGAAAGGGATAACGGAAGCATCAGACTGGAATTTATGTTAGGCGTAGATGATGAGGTGCGAAAAAGGAAGAATGTATGCCCCGATGAGGGAATTGGCGACTCCGACTCGGGTTTGCGTGAAGGTGAGATAAGAGGGGAAAATAGAATTCAGAGTAACGCACAGCATGAACTCTGCAAGAAGAAATCAACGGAAACATGCGTCACGCGATCACACTCTGACGATGGTACTCGAAGAGCTTAGTATGTACTTATGCCCATGATTACCACTCGGCTGTAAATTGCTCGTGAAGACATCCATTCATGGCATTTCGATGCCAATATCCACTACAAAAAAGTCAATACATCCATTCGTTACCTTCCCCAATGCAAATTGAACACATCCGAAACCAGGTTCAACAAATGCATCACCCATACCCATACCTATACCCAGCATACTTGTAGTACCCCTAGCCTTGCTGGCCCACCAGCGGCAGAGGCGATGGCCCCAAAGACAGGAGAAACTCACCCTGACCTTGCCTTATGGCTTACTCATATCCACACCTGCTCGCTCTGAGGCGGCGGTGAGGCTTGATATTGACACCCTGCCCCCTGCCTCAGCCCCTGCTACTGAGGCTGTTGGAGCGCATACACACTTGTACTTTCAGAGCATGCGGAGCTGAGAGAACAGGGGAAGGCGCACGATGACCCTCGAAGATTCCCAAATCACACGGATCACTCGAACAATGCTTGTGTCTGTCTTTGTGTCAGCTGGGGTGGAGGTGGAAGGAAGGTCGGTTGCGCGAATTTGTGCAGCGATGCGGTTTCGGTGCGCACGGGCCTCCTTGCATTCCTTGGACGAGGTCTTGGAGCGTGGCCGTGTGCGGGAGGAGCATGAAGGCAAGGGAGGGGGGGAGAGCCAAACTCCGAGGGAGACGGAGTCGTCGTGTTTCAAAGAACATATGCAAAGAAATACTGCGGATCTGTCCAAGGTGAACGATGATAAGGAGGATTGGTGATGGGTTTGGCAAGTCTGCGACTGTGAAGGGGGAAGCAAGCACACCTATTGTTGGCGGGTATAGTGTTGTTGGTGTTGCATTGATACTGAATATTGAATGACTATTGCTGTGAAGGTGGGGACTATACAGGTGGAGGTGTGGTGGCAACGGTGACAGCAAAACCATTCTCCGTCCATCTCAACCCCTGCCTCAACCCCTTCACTCCTCCACCTGGCTTCCTCTTCTCCCACTTACCTGCGCCCTCTCAACGACTTCTCGTCCGAATATACGCTCATGCCCTCATCCACGCCCATCAGGACGAGCGCCCTAAACAGCTCAGGGTTAATCGTGTGCTGCACCTCCTGGATGGATACGCAACGAGCCTATCGACCCTGCGGAGGCACTCGGGCGCAGGAACGAGGGCGTAGCAGACGAGGTTCTTGTGCGAGAGTGTACTGAGGAGCGTACTGACGAGGGAAGAGTGCGTTTTTGTCAGGTCCACGAGGGAGGGCAAGGCATCAGCGGGGAGCGTGTAGAGGGCGAGGGCGAGAAGGAGGCTCAAAGGCGCTGGGCTTCTGTCGAGAGGAATTCAGAGAGGGTGAGCCGCGCGAGAGGCGAGCGCACTAGGAAGTATCTAGGTTTGTTCTGGGAATTGGCGAGTTTGAACAACATGCACCCTCTCAACCTCGCTCCTGACGACCTTTGCCTTGTCCTTGCACTACCATGCACGCCCATCAGCACGAACAGCCTGAACAGCGCAGGGAAATGTTGCGTTGCTCCTCTGACACGCTGTACACCTCCTACTTACGACGAGCCTGCAACGAAGCCATGATAGATGGGGTCGTTCTCGCACAAGACCACGTCAAGGAGCGTACTCACGAGGAAGGATTGTGTTGTTGTGAGGCACGTGAGAGTGGTGCACCAGGAGGGAGCATGGGGAAAAGAAAGACGCGCAGGGGCACTGGGCTTTCGGGGAGGTGTTTATGTCAGCGAGCGCGTGGCACTTGTGAGAGGGAGAGGAAGTATTTGATCTGGGAATTGACACCTCTGAGAAAAATTCGCGCGTCAGGTGTGAAGGAACAGTCCAGCTTTGTATGCGCCGATGTGAAAGTTGAACACGTCATTAGGTCAGCTCCGTAGGAATCATCATGATCATTACTCAGCTGTGAATTGCTGTGAACCAGCGCTTTCATCTTTCTCTTTCTTACCCTCACAATGGCGAGGCTCTTGTATCCATCGCGTCCTACAAGATCCGGAATTTCTCCCTTGGGTAGCATTGTAATTTCTGTCGAGAACTTCGACTCATATACTATCGTTCCCAGGTTTCCCAGGTGGTCCTAATTACGATTACACACAGATTTACAGCCCCGAGAAACCGGGCGAAGGAGCGAAGGAGAATGCGCGTGTCTGGAATGTCTATCTGAACAAAGCTCATGAATATGATATGGACATGATTGAAGGCTTTCAAAACATTATCGACGGTCTCCTCGTATTTGTGAGTTGTCACATCCGTCCATGATTTGTGTTCTCAATCACAATATAGGCCGCGCTCTTCTCGGCAGTGGTAACAGCGTTTGCTGCCCAAACAACTCAAGCGCTCCAACCAGATAACTCACAGATTATGGTATCCTTACTGATTGAAACCAACAATTTATTGAGAGCCGCTGGGAATAAAACAAGCATAAATTCTGTGCCTACAGCATCTCTAGGACCTGAAAGCCGAACATACACTTCAATTGATGTCTGGGTCAATGGACTCTTTTTCACTAGTCTCACTCTCTCATTGTCAACTGCCCTCCTATCTGTTCTGGCCAAACAATGGATCCAAGTTTGTTCAGTCCTGTCACCTTGTCTTGCTGTGATTTAACTTGATGAATAGGCATATATTTCAATTGTACCTGACAATGTCAGAACTTGTGCTGTAACTCGCCAATTCCGCTTTGAGGGACTTGTGAAATGGAAACTTGGTGATATCATTGAAATTCTTCCACTGATTCTACACTGCTCAGTTGCTGTCTTTCTCATTGGGCTTGCTCTTTACATTTCACAATTGTCTCGTCCAATATGTGGAGCTGTTGCTGGGATCACTGCTCTCACATTTCTTTTCTACTTTGGATCCTCTATGATTCCAGCTTTTGACATTGCTTGTCCCTATCGCATTCCTTTCATATTAGATTTCCTTCAGCTTCCATTCTTTGCTCTCAAACGAGTAGAACGTTTGTGCTCATGGACCTGGAGTGTACTTACTCACAAGCCACAACGGATATTCTGGCAATGGATACCCAGAGTGTCTTGGAAAATGGAAGAGCAATCCAGAGTGCAGGATGTTTATCTTGCTCGTAGATCTTTGGATTGGGTATTCAACCACTCATCTAACCCCTCTGTCAAAGAAATTGTTGTGGAGGGTACTTATGGTTTGCTTGGTGAACCACCACACCCTGATCAGCCAAAAAGTTCTTGGTTTATGGAAGATTTATTTTCTAGCTCAAAAGAAAACCTTTTTGTCTCTACCATTGCATATGCCTTATCAAGGTTGCCAGATATGGCTCCAACATCCTTCAAAGAAGAGATTGGAGAGAGTACTGTGCATGGCCAACTCATTGCAGCTCTGATAGAAGTTCCTTTCAGAGAAGTTCAAGTAGAGGGAACTACTGAATCTACCACTGATTTGAAAGACTGGAAACAACAGATAATGGATGCACTTCTTTCAGCTTATGAAAATGCACTTAAGAAAAAGCATCATAACTTATCTCAGTACCTTCTAGAATGGAGTAGGCGCCTGTTTCGAATTGACAAAAAATGGAATGGATTTTTGTATCGATGTGCACAGTTCGGGGATGCAGAAGACCTTCGTAATTTAGAAGATTAAGGAATAGACCTCAATGGGCATGATTCTGATGGTTGGACTGCTTTGCATTGGGCAGCATTAAAAGGCAATTTGGATGTTGTTAGTGCTCTTGGTAAAAAACAGCCAGCTCTGATGTCTGCTCCAGTAGACTGGATGGGTGTCTCAGCAATGACACCACTTGGTATTGCTGCTCACTATCAGAGATCAAATGTGGTGACATACCTTTTGGATCACGGTGCAAAATCAATATCTCACAATGCACTCTATTATGGATTGAGAGAATGGAGATTCAATGCACTACGCAAAGTACAGCTTCTCCTTGACTGTGGATGGGACAGAACAGTTAAGGATAAAGATGGTCATACATTGTCTGATATTGCACAAAGCAAAGGTGACACTGAACTTGTTGACTTCTTGGAAAAATATCACCTTCCATATGATGAAAGCTCTCACAGAGTAAATGAAGAGACATCATAGTCTCTATGTTATAAATTTTACTCTCCTGGTATGTGTGTCACATTCTAAATGAAAACATGGAAATATAATTAATTCATTGCAGAAACAGTGATATAGGTTACATATTCCATGAGCCCAATCAAGAACAGTGCATAGCCTTCAAAAGGAAAAGAGGAGAGCTAACAAAGAGAAACATATAGAGATCTGGCCAGGCATGCTATTAATGTACAGAGTGTCACTTGAAATACTTAGGTAACCCTAAATAAAGACATTTGTACAAAGATTGAACACAACTGCAATAATGTAATTTAAGCATGAAGATTGAAAACTTGATAGACATATTTGAACAACAGATTTAAGCTTGAACAAGATATAAACACTCCCTTTTTTCAATTATGCACCATACTGTAGACATGGATTTGGGTTTGAGATCTTAGTGAGTTGATTAATTGAAAGTTTTTACAGAGGAGAGTGAAATGAGACTGACAGTAACTGACTACTGGCATGGTGGTGATCTGTGCGCAAGGAAGGAGTCTTAGCTTTAATTGTGTGCTGAAAGCCTTTAAAATGGGGCATAGCCAATTAAAGAGATACAGTGTAGTAACCTTCCTTGGGACACCAAAATATAAAAATTGAATTAAGGACTACACTTGCAAGAATCTCAACTTTTAACTATACAGACATATGAGTAGGTTACTTATAAAGACATCTGTACATTTATATCAAGATTTTAAGGATGTTAAGTAGTTATCAAAAGGTGAATATGGTGGGGGTCACAAATAGTGTTCTTTGGAACAGGTGTGACAGTGTGATGTAACACCCAGAAGAATTGGACCAAGTATTAATATTTCTCATCACTGTCATCTTGAATGTCTTCTCAACAATAGCATGGACCACTGTGTGCTAAGACCCTTTAAAATAGGGCATGGCCTATTGTAGCAGGATAGTGCCTTGCCAGAGTCGATGGACAGTATTACAGTATTTTATTATTATTATTCTATTTTACTTAGTATATTTTACATATGCTCAGGTAATTAGCTTACTCTTTTTTTAGACTACATTGGCAACAGACCAGACTTGGTCTTATTCAGCACAGTCTGAAATGTAAGCTTTCAAAACAGTAACCTTTGTTACACCTAATGAGACACTGAAGCTTGAAAATTTGAAATTTTGAGAATATTTAGAGGGTGGAGATAGAGAAGTTGTTGGTTTTATGTTGAGACTCTCAGCTATATACTCCTTACAGTTATTCATATGCAGGCAACATGGCTAAGCAGTCTAAGTTGCTAGAATTAGGTTTCTTCACCTATTTAGTCTTTTGGAGTGTGAGTTTGAATCTCACTATTGTCATTGTGGTATCTATTTCTTATTTCTATTTTACAAATATTTAGAAAAAAAGAAGACCAGACAAAAGATTAGAAAAAAGGTGCCATTGAATACTGTAGTAATATCATAGTCCAACAAAAGAACATGATAACAAGTTGTGCTAAGACATAGTATGAAAGAAAAGGTTTTATGACACATGTGTTATACTTTCAAGTATTTTCTCTTCTGTCACTCATGAACAAACCACTGCTACCTATCAAAGTACACTGCATATTCATGCTGTTGATTGTGCTTCCATTCATGACTGCCACAGGATGTACACTGTAGCACTTGTATTTGAGTGTTTGAGTATGCTTAGTTCTGGGGCTTCAATTTTTCAATTCAATTTCACTTGAGCATGTGTCTAAGTATGTATATTTTATATAGTGAGTGATTTAGGTGGCATGTCTTTTATAGACAGTCCTAAACACTTATAAATTGATGGTGTGTTAACTAATAACATTTTTTTAAGTAATCTAATAGAAGCTTTAAACTAACTGAAAGGACCTAAAGTATCTACTTGCTGGATATCCTGAGTTCTATTTGGTCAGTGCCTTCTTATGTTATTTTACTCTTCTTTTATACTATTCTTTCAGTGCACAAACCACTGCCAAGGGCTTGGCAGCACATGGTCTGGCCTAGGTTCATATGGTTTCCTCTTTAATTTTTATGTTTTTTCAAGGCTCAATGTTTTTTCCTGCCTTTGCTGAGATCACTTTTGTTGAGTCATCTTTATTCCAGCTTTTTTATGTCTATTATAATTATTTTTCTAATCAATTCATTGCTGAGATTACCTGATCCCTCCCTGCTGCTGGCTGTAAGGGCAACCTCCAGAGGTTGCGGCTAAGTCACACAACTGGAAGAGGGAAATCCAAAGTTTATTAGAAATGGTACAGTACAACAGAAAATACAACTAATCACCTGGCAGAGGGAAATTCAAAGAAAACAAGTCTAAGGATCCCTCTGCCATGGCATGGCACATTAGTACGGGTGGCAGAGGCATGGAAATGACTATGCAGTACTTTTTGGAGGGTGTGGAAGCATCTCAGAGATCTCTCGAGATCCCCAGAGAACTCCAGGGTTCCAAAATAGAAAGTCCCCTAACATCACCCCCCCATCCCCTAGGGTGTAGCGTCTTGACCCACCAGGTAGAACAGATTGTAAATGGCATGGTTGGTCAAGGAGATGGAGTAGAGGCCATGAATGACTCAGGATGTCCTAGGGTGGTTGTGGTGGAAGTCCCTAATGAGGGCAGATGGGTGAATGCTTTTGGCAGGCTCTCAGGAGTTGTCCTCAATACCATAGCCTTTCCACTTGACTTTGTACTGTAGTTTACATCAGAATAAGCAGCTGTCCAGAATCTCCTCTACCTTGTATTCTGCTCCATCACTAGCAAGGACCAGAGGTGGTAGAGGGGGAGCTCATTGACCAGGAATAGGATTGTCTGGGGCAGGCAAGAGCTTGACCACGTTGAAGACTGAGTGCAGTTGACGCATGCTGACGGGCAGTCAGAGTTGGTAAGCTAGGGGTCCTACCTGATGCTTGACCATGTATGGTTCTAGTTGTTGATGTGAAAGCTTCTGCAAGGGCCAAGTGGTTGTGATGTCAGAGGCGTCTAAGTAAATACAATCTCTGGGCTTGTACTGAGAAGCTGGAGTTCATTGTCAACTGTAGTAGCAGGCCATGTCATCCTTTGCCTTGGTCAACATGGCCTTTGCCTCCTCCTGTGTCTTCTGCATGTGGTCAATGAAATCATTGACCACCTTGTTCTCTGATTGGCATACGCATGGTTTGAAGCCCATCCAGGGGTGTCAGCTAGTGTTGAGGAAGAACAGAGAAACCTGTGTGGACATGTGGACATGGTTGTTGTACTGGAATTCTGCCTTAGGGAGGAGCTTGTCCAAGTTGTCCTGCTGCTCATTGCAGAATAGCTGGAAGTTGTAAGGGCAATCTTCAGAGGTTGTGGCTAAGTCACACAACTGGCAGAGAGAAATCCAAAGTTTATTAGAAACAGTATGGTACAACAGGGAATATCACTAATCACCTGGCAGAGGAAAATCCAAAGAGAACAAATCTAAGGATTCTTCTGCCATGGCATGGCGCATCTGCATGGGTGGCAGAGGCATGGGAACAACTATGTAGTACTTTCTGGAAGGCATGGGAGTGTCTCAGAGATCTCCAGAAATCCCCAGAGAACTCCGGGGTTCCAAAAAAGAAAGTTTCAAAAATAGAAGTCCCCTGACATCACTCCCTTCCTAGGGTGCAGCGTCTTGATGCACCAGGTAGAACAGATTGTAAACAGTGTAGTCCATTGGGGAGATGGAGTAAAGGCCATGGATGACTTGGAGTGCTCTGGGATGGTCGCGGTAGAAGTCTTGGATGAGGGCAGGCACGTGAACATTTTTGGCGGATTCCCAGAAGTTGTCCTCAATACTGTAACCCTTCCACTTGACCTTGTACTGTAGCTTATGTTGGAATAGGTGGCTGTTCAGGATCTTCTCCACTTTGTACTCCACTCCATTATCAGCAAGGATGGGAGGTGGCAGAGGGGGAGCTCATCAGCTAGGATAGGATTGTCTGAGGCAGGCAAGAGCTTGACCATGTTGAAGACCAGGTGCAGTCAATGCATACCAATGGGCAATTAGAGCTGGTAGGCAAGGGGTCCTACCTGACGCTCGACCACGTATGGTCAGTTGCCGGTGCAAGCACTTCTGCAAGGGTTGAGTGGTTACAATGTCGGAGGCATCTAGGTAGACGCAGTCTTCAGGCTTGTACTGAGGAGCTGGAGTCCATCCTTGATTGTAGTACCAGGCCATGCCATCCTTTGCCTTAGTCAGCATGACCTTGGCCTTCTTCTGTGCCTTCTGCATGTGGTTGACAAAGTCATTGACCAACTCATTCTCCAATTGGCATGCATGTGGTTTGAAGCCCATCTGGGGGTGTCAGCCAGTGTTAAGGAAGAATAGGGAGACCTGCATGGACGCATGGACATGGTTGTTGTACTGGAATTCCACCTCAGAAAGGAGCTTGTTCCAGCTGTTCTGTTGCTCATTGCAGAATAGCCAGAGATACTGCTCTAGCTCCTGGTTGACACACTTGGTCTGCTTGTTGGACTGCAGGTAGTAGGCAGTGGACATGTGGAGCTTAATGTGCAGAAGGCAGTAGAGCTCCTAGGTGAATTCCACTATGAACTGCAGGCCCTGATTGGAGATGGAGGCGTCGGAGAGGCCATGGAGTTTCCAGACATTTTTCTGATACAGGTTGGTAGTTCCCATAGCAGAGCATGTCAGGATGAAGTGTGCTTGCTTATTGTAGAGGTCCATGACAATCATGATAGCATCATATCCATGCGCATCTGGAAGTTCCACGATGAAGTCAATGGAGGCCATGCTCCAACGTGTGGCAGATGTGGAAAGAGAGTGCAGCTGACTGATCAGGGGGTGTTGGTGGGGCTTCATCTGGAGGCAGAGGTGCTAGTGTACGTCCCTATGTAGCATGACATCTGCAGCCACCAATAGTTCTAGGAGACCAGCTCCAATGTCTTCCAGTACTTGGGGTGTCAGGCAATGCAGGAGTTGTGGTGCTGTTCAACAATGCGCCTCTGGAGCTCTGGTTGTTCAGCATGTAGATGCATCCCCAGAAGGTGAGGAGTCCATCCTGCAGGCCCCACTTGTTAGTGCATACAGATTTTGCACTGGAGGGGTGTCCTGAGTGTAGTGCCAATGCAGTCTTTGTGACCAAGTCCTCCTGCACTCCCTCCCGGTCACCTCAGCGGATATCCCAGAGTATGTTGACCTTGTCTCCCTGAACTGCCACCCCTTTGAGCATGCAAATGGCAAACAGCTCTAGGCACAAGAGGGTGATGTTGTTCTTATCCCCTGTGCTGGAGCCGTGGTCAGTGTGCTGGGAAAGGGCATTGGGCTTTCCCATACTTTGACCAGGCTTGTGGTGCAGCATAAAATCGAAGTTGGCAAGGTACAGAGACCACCAGGCCTGTCAAGGGTTGAGCCTTTTGGCCATTTGAAAGTACTCCAGGTTCTTGTGGTCCATCTAGACTTTGAATTTGTGCTAGTGATGATGCCCAAAAGTTGCTAAGCACTGTCCTAGTAGATGGTAAACTTAGTGCCTCACAAATGAGTAGCGTTGGGCAGTTGCTAGTGTTTTGAGAGAGTCCCAGGCAGGGTCCTAGAAGCCTAGTCTTTTTAGTGTGATTTGAACTAGTTGCTTAGTGATCTAAGCCAAAAGCCTGCAAGGCGCTAGGGTGCTAGAAGTTGGCAAGGACTCTAGTGACATAAACATTGGCAACGATGTGCCCGTATGGCACCGTAAGACAAAAGTCAGTAGTTGAAGTTGGCAAAGTGAAGTTGGAAGGACTGATTCACTTATAAGGACTTAGAATGTGCTGAAATGAGATCTGAACTGTGGGACATACAATTCAATGATGGCTAAGACAAAATATGTACAGTATTTATAGGCGCTAGGCCGCTGTGGTAATTAAACTAAAAAGTTGCTAATTAATCAATCAAAATGGAGCCAAGTGTGAGGGCACATGAAAGTCATTAGGTGACATTGTCTGTCAAGTCGGCAAGCTTTAACTCATCATTCCAGTGGTGAAAGAGGCCAAATGCATGGGGGCCGTTGCTAAGGCCTGACATCCTCACATGGACCTGTCTCACGTAAGTTGCTAAGCATTGGATCAACTATAAGCATTGCTAATATCTGAAACCATTACATGGATCTGTTTTGCATAAGTCGCTAAGCATTGCTAAAGTGATCTGACATCGGATCTTTGAGAAGCACTGGATTTTGATAGGCGTCAGTAAAGGTTCTGGCATCGGTTATCACTGATCGGGGACTTGAAGGGGGCTGGGCTGGAGTCAGGTGGGTAGCAGGTGATCACTAAGTCATGTGGTTGCTAAGTCCTGTGATCCTGTGCATTGTGTCCTGTAGCCTGAGTTTGATCCCTGCTAGCTGCAAAACATAAGTTGCTAAAAATAGCGCTGGTGTGCTGAGCTCTGCCAGAGTCTTATCACCAGGCCCCCTCCAGGAAGTGGTGCCACTCCTCCAACAACTGAATGATTGTGAGCATCTTCTTATTGTAGATCTTGTAGTTCTACTCCACAGCATTGAGGCTCTTGGAGTAGAAGGTGATGGGGTGCTACTTACCATCTTCCAGAGACTCCTGGGAGAGGACTGCGCCAGTGGCAAAGTCAGAACTGTCCACCTCAACTCAGAAGGGCCGGTCATTGTCAAAGAAGAGCAGAACAGGCTTAGAGGTGATGGCAGACTTCAAGGCATTGTCTCCCCAAGCCTAGGCAACGTCCTTCCCAGTGAGGTCAAAGAGGAGGCAAGCGTGGTGGGAGAAGTCCTGGATGAACCGCTGGTAGAAGTTGTTGAACTCCAGGAAGGCCAGTACTTCTTGCTCTGTGGCTTTAGCCACTGCATAACACTGGCCACCTTCACTAGCACCATGCCATGGGAGATGATGAGTCTGAGGTACTCAATGCAGGTCTGCTCAAACTCACACTTTTCTGGCTTGAAGGATGACTCATGTGATCCAGCAATGTTTTTCTAATGTCTTGGTGTAAATGAGGATGTTGTTGAGATACATGCAGACCATGTGTATCAGAGTTACAAGCCTTGTAGCCTTAGTTCGGACAATAGAATCAGCCCAAATAGTAGTATTGATTATATGTACAAGACTAAGAACAAGACTGCTTAGCTAAGTGCTAAGCAGTTGACAAAATATAAGTAAAAGTAAAATAATTAAGTATAAAAAACTATGTACAGGTGCTAATGCACCGTGCTCATTACACCATGCCGTTGGCTATGAGGTCCTGGAATATGTCATTCATCATGGTCTAGAAGGTGGTGGGGCTGTTGGTGAGTCCAAAGAACATCACCAGGGGTTCAAACAGCCCGTGGTTGGTCCAGAACGCTGCCTTTTACTCATCTCCCTCCTGGATGCGCACGATGTTGTAGCTCCAGCAGACATCCAACTTAGTGAAGTAGCGCACACCCCGGAGGTTGTTGATCAGTTCTGAGATGAGGACAAACAGGCAGCAGTTCTTGACAGTCATTGCACTGAGCACACAATAGTCCTGGACCAACCAGAGGGAGCCATTCTTTTTCTTGATGAAAAACACTGGCAAGGCCATTGGAGACTTCAAAGGGTGGATTTGACCAGACTCCAGATTCTCCTGGAGGAACACATCAAGTTCATCCTGCTCCTTGGGTGCAAGCGGATAAATCTTGCAATTGGCCAGCTTCAAATCCAGCAGGATTTTGATGGCATAGTCCCACTGCTTGCGTTCTGGGAGGGAATCAAACAAGGCCTGGGAGAAGACATCCTCAAAGTCATGCAGATGGTCAAGGACCGCATCCAAGAAGGCCCTCAGAGGGTCATTTGCTGCAAAAGCTTGGGCCAGCCGCTGGGAGGTGGTCTGGCTGGCCCAGATTTCCTCTGTGGCTGGCAGGGGTCATAGCATGGTGGCATAGATGTGGTCTCCTACCTTGATGGCTTTGTTTGGAAGCTCCGGATCTGGTGTGGGTAGGAACTTTCCCTTGCGTCCTTCTTCCTGGCCAGGGTCCCCCCTCTGCTATGTCTGTTGTCCTTGTAGAGGGCCTTTCTATAAGGAAACACCAGAGGCAGAGGGTCCAGCAGGTCAAGATCCATGAACAGAAGGTATTCCACCTGACATGCCTGGATAGCTGCGAGTTCCCACATCATGGTGCACCACTCCTTCTTCACTTTGTCCATGCAGGTGGCGCAATGTTCAGGGTAGGGCATACATTGATTACATGTCCTACGTTCTAGAGGACCATCATTTGTATTGTAGTAGACAGGCCCAGCAGAGTCTGCTGTACTGTAGCGGACAGGCTACATTGTAGCAAGGGCCACAGCACCATGGAAGCCACACAATGTGTTGTTTCCTACGTTGCCAGCATACTCTACTGGTCTTTTCTGGTGCTTATAATGACCAGTTTATCTGTTTGGCCACTTTTCCACTGATTTTTTGCGGCTTTTGCAGCTGCTCTTTGGCCATTTTTCCACTGCTTTTTTATGGGTTTTGTGGCCGCTCTTTTTTTCTGCCACCAGTCTTTTCTTCTGCCACTGGTCTTTTTTTCCGCTGCTGGTCTTTTTCATTTCCTGCCACTTTTTTGCAGCTTTTGTGACCACTCTTTGGCCATTTTTCTGCTGCTCTTTTGTGGGTTTTGTAGCCGCTTTTTGGCCATTTTTCCACCACTCTTTTTTGGGTTTTGTGGCTGCTCTTTTTTTTTGCTGCTGGTCTTTTTTTCTGCCACTGGTTTTTTTTTCTGCTGCTGGTCTTTTTTCTGCCGCCAGTCTTTTTTTCTGCTGATCCTTTTTTCTGCAGGTCTTTTGTGGCTTTTCTACTGCTCTTTTCTGCTACTCTTTTGCAGTTTTTCCACTGCTTTTCCACCATTTCAAATCAACAAACAATCTGGTTCTGCTGTGTGATTGTAAGGCTTTGCTAATATCTTGACAACATTTCACTTTTTTGAACCTGAAAGGTTCAATTTGAAGTACTACAAGTGATTAACTGTGATTCTAGAGACCCTTGCAAACAAAAGCAAACAGTGCATCCATTCCTTGATGCATGCACCAAAACCACTCTATACATTTAACGCAGTGATTGAATGGATCCCAATCAATCATTGGAACCAATGCACAATGGTGAGACCATTGACCAGTTGCTAGCATACCCGCTAGCTGTCTCAGCTGACCCAGCTCATCCCAGGTTAGAATTCACTGAGGCTATGACAGAGGAACCCCTCCAGCAGCCTCAGGAAATGCCAGGAGGAGTTCTGTGGAGTGAAGCGCAACCTACTGCTGCACCCAGCAGTGCAGCAAAGACAGGAGTAGTCTGGGAGACCCCAGAACAGAGGAGGGACAATGCTCCCTATATGCAGCCTGGAAGGCCAAGGAGGTTGCCTCAGGCCCAGAGTAATGTACAAGGACCTCCTGAAGGTGTACTTCCTGGGAAAGACACAACAATTGGAGACAAGCAGTTGGAGAGTTCCAATTGAATCAACTCTGTTGACACAGCAACAGCAAGGAGATGTTGCACCTCAAGGAACTACTGTCCCTGAGCAAAAGACTCCAGCAGTACATTGAGAAGACAAGACTTCTGATGATGAGGAAGGTGGACAAATTGAGTCCATCTTGCAGGTGCAATGTATGATGCTTTGAAACAGGTATCCTTCCATCACAAAGGATACAACACAAGCAAGGCTAGGACTGTATGTACTTAAGCACATATGTTTAATACAGGCCCAAGGTGAACATGTACCTCTAGTAGATACAATTGAATATATTTATATATTCAAATATTGGAACTCAAAGCGCATGCCTACATGTACCAAAAAGCTAATTGAAGCTCAGTGGTCTTGATGCCAAACAGAGCAAATTTAATACCAAATATTCTGGTCAAGGCACAGCCCATGCTTTCTCCACATCTGGAGGAAGCAATAAGCAACATATATGCTCCTTAGCAACAAGGAGAGATGGAAGAACAATTTGCAGCTGGCAGAGAAGTTTGCTAAAAGAGTAGCATATCAGCAGATGTGCAACCAAGACCTGAATTGCCAGAGACACTCCTGGATCAAGGATCAGGGTATTGTATTCAATGGGATAATTCCCATCAACAAAATGTGATGGCAATATGTTCAATGGACAGTTCAGCCAGACAGTGGGAGTTGTAACCCTCCCACTGCACCATTGAGTTGAATCCCTGACCGGCAGGTATCAGAGGACCAAGGTGGACGAGATGTTCCACCTCACTGGAATGATACAGGGAGACACTATACAGGTCAGCAACCTGTACAAGCATTCTCCATGGTACCTTCTGCTGAAGGCAG
>QLOM01006509.1:0-20057 GCA_003313785.1 Termitomyces sp. MG148
GGAAGGCTTGTACTTCCTTCTTGCTCCAGGGCTCCGGCCACTGCATCACGCCAGCCACCTTCACCGAGTCCATCTCCGCCATGCCATGGGAGATGATAAGTCTGAGATACTTAATGCGCGTCTGCTCGAACTCGCACTTCTCCGGCTTGAGGTACAACTAGTGCTGGCGGAGACGGTCCAGGACGATCCGCGTGATCCGACGATGCTCTTCTAGCATCTTGGTGTAGATGAGGATGTCATCGAGATACACACAGACCACTCTGTCCGCAATCAGGTCCCGGAAAATGTCATTCATCATGGTCTGGAAGGTGGCGGGGCTATTGGTGAGTCCAAAGAACATCACTAGAGGTTCGAACAGCCCGCGGTTGGTCCAAAATGCGGCCTTCCACTCATCTCCCTCCTGGATGCGCACGTTGTTGTAGCCCCACCGGACGTCCAACTTTGTGAAGTAACGCGCACCCCAGAGGTTGTTGATCAATTCCAAGATGAGAGAGAGTGGGTAGCGGTTCTTGACAGTCATCGCGTTGAGTACCCGATAGTCTTGGACCAACCGGAGGGAGCCATCCTTCTTCTTGATGAAAAACACCGGAGAGGCCATCGAAGACTTGGAGGGGCGGATTCGTCCTGACTCCAGATTCTCCCGGAGGAATGCGTCAAGCTCATCCTGCTCCTTGAGTGCGAGTGGGTAAACCTTGCAGTTGGCCGGCTTTGAGTCCGGCAGGAGCTCAATGGCGTGATCCCACTGCTTGCGCTCCGGGAGGGAGTTGAACGAGGCCTTAGAGAAAACATCCTCGAAGTTGTGCAAATGGTCGGGGACCGCATCCCGGAACATCCGGGGCTGGGCATTGGCTGCAAAGGCCTGGGCCAGTTGTTGAAAAGTGGTTTGGCTGGCCCGGATCTCCTCCGCCACTGGCGGGGGTCGTAGTGTGGTGGCGTAGATGCGGTCTCCTACCTCAATGGCTTCGTCCGGAAGCTCCGGGTCCTGCGTGGGTAGGAACTCTCCTTCACGTCCCTCCTCCTGACTAGGATTTCCTCCGCTGTGCCTGTTGTCCTCGTAGAGGGCCTCCCTACGAGGGAACGCCAGAGGTGGAGGATCCAGCAGGTCGAGATCAGCAAAGAGGAGGTGACCTACGCGGCATGCCCTGATAGCTGCGCGTTCCCGCATAGCGGTGCGCTGCTCCTTCTTCACTTCTTCTGCACAGGTCGTGCAGCGTCGGGGGCACCGGCTCATGCTCACCTTCCCAGTAGCCCAGTCAATTTCCAGGTTGTGCTCCCAGAGCCATGGGAATCCCAGGATCATGTCCTGTTTACCGATGCTCATGACGGCAAAGGTAGTGCGCTCCGCATGGGACCGGTAGCGAAGAACAAGGTCCACCACAGACTTGATGGACCCCGCTTCGTTGCGGGTACCGTCAACGTTGTATACCGGGATCGGGGCAAGCAGGGGTCGAGTGGTGAGCTGATGCCGTTCTACGTAACTGGTGTCTATGAAGAGCCCGGTGGCTCCGGAGTCTAGGAGGGCCGACACGCTCCGGGTCTGCTGCGTGTCGGTTGTCTTGATTTCCACGTTCATCCGGAGCGAGTTGGGCGACGGAGTGGAGGCAATTACGTAGCGGCGGGGGAGGCGCGTTTGGGCAGGTGTTGGAGAGGGCTGAGGGGGTTTGTTGAGTATGACAGGAGTAGTGCTTATGGTTGGAGAGCTATCGGCAGAGACTGTATTGATTTCTTCTACCAACAAACATGCAAACCTGTTAGCACTAAGCAGCGGGAGCGTACTGGTCACCCGCCGCGCCCCTGAAAACCCTCACTCTGCTCCTCCTGGCCTTCCGGAACATGGGCGTCTTTTGATGTCTCCTCCGGGATGGGGGTATCTGGAGAGGGCACTCCAGCAATGTCTCGGGCTGCCAGGAGCTGCAGGAGTAGCTCCTCTTGCTCCTCTGGGGAGAGGTAGCGCACTTCCAGACCCCTGGGGCAGTGACGCACGAAATGGCCCTGCGCGCCACAGCGTCGGCATGAGAGGGGGAGCGGGGCACGCTGTTGGGAGGCATCCACATCCATTGGCATGCCTGGAGGTAGTGTCGGAATTGTCGGGGGTGCGACCGTTGCCATGGGCAGTGCCAGGATTGGGAACCTGCGAGGGAGCATCGCAGGGGGTCACGTCGGAGGCGCAGGATGCGCAGGCTTGCAGAGGTCGTGCTTGAGCTCCATGAGCTGCCATTGCTCCTGGGCCACCCGGTACCATGCCAGGACCTGGTCGTCAGCCGGTCAACCCTCTGCAAGGTTGTCGATGCGCTCCATCAGGGTCAGATGGAGCCCTTTCCAAAAGGTAAGGCAGAGTTGCAGGCCGTCGGGGTACTCGGCCTGCTCGACCAATGTGTGGAACAAGTCAATGTACTTGTCTAGCGAGCGTTTCCCTTGGCCGTACTGCTCCCTATCCCTCAGGATCAGCGCGGCGCTTTTGGCGGAGTTCCGGGGAAAGAACTCGTCCCAGAACTCTTGTTCGAACTCAGCCCAGTCCGTAAAGCTCGCGACGCCTCCGGAGCGTCGGAAAATCCTCAGCGCGTAGGTGGCCGCTCGTCCCAACTTCATGTAGGACAAGACCCATGCAATTTTCAGCTCGTCAGATATGAAATCGTCGCCACAGAGCTGGAGATAGGTGGCGCACGACTGAAGGAAGCATTCCTCGGACACGCGGTCGCCGTTGTAGACGTCAGGGGTCACCGGGCGTGGGATGTTGGAGCGCTCCCGTGCCGGGATGGGGGATTGCACAGCACGTGGGCGCTGCACTGGCGGAGTAGGCGGCGGGGGGTTAGGTGCCGCCGGGGCAAGGCGTTCAAGGAGGGTATGGAGAGAGTCGGAGATGGTGTCGGTGGTTTGTCGGAGGTGGGTGAGTTCGGCGGAGTGCTGGGTAAGGAAGGCTTGGGTGAGTTGCACCTGCGTTTCTAGGTGGAGCAGGCGGGTCCAGGCTTCCTCGCCAGAGGCGGCAGCGTCCAGGAGCGCTTCTGGAGCGGTGGGCTGAGACATAGATAAGGCAGTGCTTAAAACCGGTGAGGGAGCAACGAATAGGAGCCAAGAGGTGTTTGGCAGCTATAGGGGGCTACCAGACCGGGATTAGGAGACTTGTTCTGCTGTAAGGGCGACCTCCGGAGGTTGCAGTCAAGTCACACAACTGGCAGAGGGAAATCCAAAGTGTATTAGAGACAGTACATATTACAGGGAAATAACTAATCACCTGGCAGAGGGAAATTCAAAGAGAACAAGTCTAGGGATTCCTCTGCCACGGCGTGGCGCATCAGTACAGGGGCAGGGGCATGAGAACAACTGTACAACATCTCGGAGAAGTCTGACGACTGCAAGGGAGCATCTCAGAGATCTCCGGGATGGCCAGAAAAGAAAGTCCGGGGGGTCCCGGAGATCTCCGGGATGGCCAGAAAAGGAAGTCCCCTGACAGCTGTAACTTGAGGGATATGGTGGTAGTAAATTCTACTCTGGGCCAAGGGAACGTCATTGTGAGTGAGTTCTAGTCAATGTGTGATGCGAGTGCTATGTGGAGGTGAGAGACTGAAGTGGAGAAGACATTGAAGTTATTTTCAAGATTTAGTGCATTTTCCAGAACTAAATTGTGGGGTCAAAGTCTGAGTCGTCTCCTTCCAGTGTCCATACAGCATGACCTAGAGTTTTTCATTTGGGACACTCACCAATAAAATGTCCAGGTTCTTTACACAAGATATACACTCCTTTTTTCCGATGATGCTCTTGTACATCTTTGGATATATCAATTCAGGGCTTACCGGAGTTTCAGAACCAATTTATGCATAGGGCTTTCTCGTCCTCAAGTGTCTCAGGATCGATGTCAGGAGGCTCTGGAGTTGTCTGGTCATAAGGAGGCAGCTTGGGTGCCTCAATGGTATTATTGGCATTAAGCTGAGTAAGGGGTTGAAGTCTAGGAGGTCGATTATTTGGAGGTGGGTTCTGGTTATACAAGGGGCTGAGAGTAGTAAGAGGTTGGAGAATATTAGTGGGTCAATTAATGGTATTATTTGTGATACTTCCTTGCTAGTTCTGATCTCTGAAGATGCTCCATTGGCTTCAGTTGATGCTGTACTTGCCCTGGTCTTTCCAATACCGTTGGTCAATCTGCGTGACAAGAACCTTGTATCTGGTGTAGTTGGCCTGCTTGGGTGCTAGGCAGAGGACGTTCTTGATGCATTGTAGTAGGGCATGCTGGAAAGCATACCAGAGAGCGTTGTAATTTCAACCTGCATCATAAGCTTCCTTTTCAAAACATATGATAAAGGCTGTGAAATATTCTTCAGGATGCATTTAGGTTGAACAGATTGTCCTTGGTCTTGGCTACCATGTTGAATATTCCAAACTTGCTTGAGAACTCTGCAATAAAGGCTTGTCAATCGGAGAGTACCAGGCTATGGAGGTCAAACTAGAGAAGGGCGGTGTAGTGATTGAAAGCAATTTCCTGCAGATAGGACGTGGCAAAGGCTACACACGTGCTCTCAAATTGAAAGGTGAGGGGTTTAGCCTGGAACATGTTTAGACACTGAATGAGGTAAGTGCGTCATTTACAAGAGTCACAACTAGTGAAAAACTCAGGCTTCTAGATGTCCAACTTTTTTTCATAAGCAAGAGTGTCATACACATCATCCTGGAAGTTTTGATTGCATGAAGGTCCAGCGTTGTAGTAATAATAATGATGGTGTTTGCCCTGCGGTGGTGAGAAGGCATTCAGCATGGGGCTCCAGCCTCCCAGGGGTCCACCATCTGGAAGTCCACCATTGAGGGATCCACCATCTCTAAAAAGGAGTCCTAGCATCCATTGCAAGGGAAGGGAGCCATTTAGAAGTAGGGATCCTGAGTTTCTTGGTCCAAACAGGGGTGAGGGTCTTCTTGAAGAGGAAGGAGAAGGGGGTTCTAGGAGTCCAAGATCATGCAAGGATCAGAAAGAGCTAGAGTTGAGAGAGGGTCCTTGTCCCATATTGTGGGGTTCTAGGCTTCTTTCTCCAAGAAGCAGGACTGACTAGGGCATGCTCTGGTTGGAGGGCTGTTATAAGTCAAAATATGAGAGTCTATCAGGTTCTGCTGACCATGGAGGCTCAGTCTACTGAGCAAGACCCTTACAGAAAGATGCAATAGCTCCAGTGTACAATCCCTGGACCTACAAGGGCTCTGGGAGTAAGACGCTATGCTCCGGAACAGGCACAAGCATTCAAAGGATCTCCAGGGCAAGCTACAAAACAACAAATGAATGTGCAGAGTTCCAAACAAGTCTAGGGAGCAAGGTCGATTAACGGAAGTAAGGTGGAGAAAGTTACAGGCTCTACAATTTGAGCTGAGTGGACGAGGCGAAATTAGGTAGAGTGAGACCAGGACTTAGAAAGATACAGATAAATGAGTCTGGAGTGTTGCTAGAAACAAGGCCAGGACTAGAGAAGAGTCAAAATTGATAACGGAGAAAGGAAATACAAGTTGGGGCTAAACCAGGAAATAGTCGAGAGAAAGAGAAAGGCAGAGAAAAGTACAAGGCAAGAGATTCAAGACAAGTATGAAACACAAAATGAGACAAAGTTAAAAGCGGGCACAATATGGGACAGAGTCACAAAACACAAGCAGACTAGATTGGGAGACACAAAACAAAACACTGGGCAACAATATGGTGGAGTTATGTCCAGGACTCTATACAAGTTGGTGGATGTTGGTTCCAATTGAGTAGAGTAGCAGGTGTCAGTGACGATCCAGTAGTGGCGGCGTCGGGGGTTTTTGGAGCAGTGATGCGTAGGGTGATGGCCATGAAAGGTTTGGCTCTGGAGATAGCAAGTTGGTTCCATTTGTGAGATGGCGTATCAAGTAGTCTGCCAGGTAGTATCCAGAAGTAGGATCCTATGGTGACTTGAGTGCCTAGTTGCCAGTGTGGGGGTAGGTTCTGGCTAATCAAGGGTTTGACATATCTGCTGTCTTGCTCCTGTGCTCATACATGAAGAGGGTAGAGTTCATTGATTAGGGGCAGATACAGAGGATGAGAGGTGCCAATAACATAGTTGGAATTGTATATGGGGCACTCATAGGTGTTGGTTTGGTAACTCATAGAGTAAGTTTGAAAACTTAAGAAGGGTCAAAACTGCAAACAGAAAAAGAAACACAAGTTACAAATTAAACCAGAAAAGAGTTGAGAGAGAGGAGAGAAGGAAGAGAGTACAAAGCAAGAGAATTAAGACAAGTATGAAGCACAAGACAAAACAGAGTTAAGAGGAACACAATATGAGGCAGAGATTCACAAAACACAAGCAGATAAATTGGAGGCATGAAACGAAACACTGGACAAATTGGTACAGAGTTGTATGCAATATCCAGACTACCGACTAAGTCCTCATCCTACCACTTAAGTACTCTCGTGGAATATGTCCTAGACCAAGTCCTTGATCTCTGGGTCTGAGCACAGCTCTAGGACTCTATATGAGTTGGCAGGTGTTGGTTCCAATTGATAGAGTGGCAGATGTTAGTAGCATTAGGAGCTTCTGGGAGCGGTAATGTGTGAATGATGCAATGTGATGGCTGGGTGATGTGAGTGATGGAGTGATTGCTGGAGAGGGCTGGCAATGTCCAAGAAAGGTCAGTGATGTTTGAAAGGGCTTGCATGACTTCTTGGGAGCGCTCAGTGATAGCTAGAATAATGGAATTGATAATCAGAGTAATTGACAGTAGCGTTTGTGATGGTTGTGAGAGTGAGATTACTGGCGGGGAATCAGTCTAGGGCTGTGAAGCTGGTGGGAAAAGTTGTCCTCTGGGACTTCTGGGGGTGGTTTTGAAGTCTGGAGTTGGGTGCAGAGTTAGTGGATTGTGACAAAGAGCTACCACTCACCTCCCAAAAGTACTATAAAAACTGTATTATAACTTGGAATAAAAACAACTTTTCTTCTCAGCAATCAGCAAAAGTACACAGTACAGATCTAACAAGCATTTTGTGACTTTCTAATAGTGTCTTACAATTTTTTGACAGCGTCTAGCAACTTTTCAACAGCGTCTAGCAACTTTTTAACAGCATCTTGCAATTTTTCAATGGCATCTTGTTACTTTCCACTGCTGACTTCCAAACTCTAACTTAATACAGGTGCTGTTAGCATCGGCAATCTCTAAATATTCCTTGCTTATCATTAGTTAAATTCCAAAGACTTGCAACAAGTCTAAATTTTGCTTATAGAAAAATTGTAATGCTATCATATTGGAGCCCACTACAAGGGACTCTTTTACAGAATACCACTCAAAACCAGAGCACAGAGAAGACAAAGAGAAGCAGCAGAACCGTTACCAACTCTCTTCTTACTGTTACTTATACATCTGATTCAAATCGAGCTAAGCGACTCAGTATCATTGACAAGACCATACAGACTAGCTAATTTAGCTGAAGAAATAGAAGTGGCTTACTAAAGATTAACTGTTGACAACATCCCTGATTTATTTCCAAGGAAATTATCACCAGTAACACCAATCAGCAAATTTTTCTCATTTGATATCCTAGCACCAGACATTCCACAACTAACTCTGGTCCAGCATTCACATACACCAATAATAATACACATACCAAGAAGAATGGAGAAAAACACTGCCTCACAAATGCCAAAAAGAGGCAGCAAGACAGCTCCAAAATAGAATAAAAACAAACCATGGAAACTACTGCACTATTTCCGAGAGTTGGAATATTTATTCCACAACTGTCAGGTCATGGACAAGCACCACAAAAAGGAATACTTGTACAACATGGCAGAATTATGGACCTGCATACTGCAGTTTGGCAACACTGGCAAACAAAACTGCTCATACACCTATGCAAAGTGGAAAGCCACCATTGTAAAGTTGTACCTCGGAGCAGAAGAACAGGCAAAATGAGCCATTAACAATCTGAAAAGGTACTCAACAGGAAATTTCATATGGAATTAACAACATTTGGTCAATTATCCAACTACTACCAAATGTTTCAACAAATCACACAATGGCTAAAGAGCCATGACAAGATCTTGGCAAACAAGGAAAAGCAGTACTTTCAACAAGAGTTCTTAATGTCCCTTTGGACAAAAATAGCAAGACAGTTGGAAATACTGGATCTCAACCACCACCCCAACAAACCCCATAATGTCAACCAAGTCTACAAAGCTGGGGTATAGATTTTCCACGATACTAATACTCTTTCTATCAATCATGTTGATTCTGTGTCCTCAAAAAGAATGGCAAACTATGAATTATGCACAGCTTAGAACTCCTTAATAGAATAACCATACAACATTCAGGGGTTTTGCTCTATCTGGATTATGTAGCAGAATTGTTTGCAGAAAGAATATGTAGCACCACCCTAGACTTTTACATTGGGTACAATGAGTGCTTAATGTCTCCGATTTTGTGAGACTTGACAATCTTCTAAACTCCCTTTGGCATGCTATGATTGATTACCCTCCCAATGAGATGAACAAATTTGGTACCCATCTTCCATAACAATGTGGTATTTATTCTGCAACTGGAAATCCCTCTGTTTGTCCTGGTATTCATTGACAATGTTGGAGTTAAAGGTCTAAGAGATTGGAAGCTGATCGACGGAAAGCCCAAGACCCATCCACAGAACCCAAATATACATCTAGTTTTATGAGAATTTATCAAGGTATTGAACCAAGTTTTACAATGGATGAAATACTGTGGCAGAACATTCTCCAGCCACAAATTAGTATTATGCATGAAACAAATCAAAATCTTAGGACATGTATGTACCCCACAAGGGCAAATTCCAGAAGAAAGCCAACTTGGTCTGTTAGAACAATGAGGACCTTACAGCAACATTTTGGAAGTTCATGCCTTCTTAAAATCTATAGGCATCTTACAGATATTTGTCAAGAACTTTACACACCAAGCTCATTATATAGTAAAGTTGATGCACAAAAACATCTTGTTTCAATTTGGAGAGCTACAGGTGATGGCTCAAAAGGACTTGGTTATGGCTTTGAAAACCACTAATCCACTGGTACTTATTGACTACACTTCTGTAGACTTGGTAATTTTGGCGGTAGATATGTCGTACATTGTGGTAGGATTCTTTTTTTGCTAGTGTGCAACAAACAATTGGAAACAATGGAAATACAATTGGTTTGGTTCAATAATGCTTAATGAATGGAAATCAAGGTACAGTCAACCAAGCTAGAACTATATGGTCTATTTTGAGTGTTACAGAATATGTGGATGTATCTGATTGAAGTATAAAACCTTATTGTCAAAGTTGACACACGGTATATCAAAGGCATGTTATTGCACCTGGACATTCAGCCGTTGGCAAGCATAAACCGGTGGATAGTAGCCATCCTCCTGTTTCACTTCAAACTGGTACATGTAAAGAGTGAATTCCACAGTCTCAACAGATTATTCCAAAGACTTAGGCAGCCAGGCAACCCCAAAGACAAAGGCAATAACATTTTTGATAACTGGATAGATTGAATGCATGGATTTCTTTATATTATACAACCACCAGCCTGCATACTAAAGAAATCATTGCCAGAAGGGCATCTGCTGCTGCCATTAGCTGAATATGAACTGATCATACAAGGGCAGAGACAAGCAGTAGCAATCTTACTAACGTCAGAGATACAACTGACACAAAGACAGAAGTTCAAATAGCAAAAAAAGCCTAAGAAATTACAAGACAATAGCATAGACCTAGCATATAATGCAGTTTCCCAAAGCGCAAAGGCACAAGCAGAGGACCAATGTATTGAAGCAATTAAGGTATGGATAGGAAACTTGGTACGATCCAACAGCATAATAAATGAGGATTATCGACATTTTATCCAGTATGCAATGAACTTCTTCAATAGCAGTGGCAAGCTTTGACAACGGGATTACTCTGGGGTGCACATAGTAATCAATCCAGGCAACAGGGTACAAATATTACAAGCTATGCACAATAATCTAGGCTATAAAAGAATGTACACAACTAAGATAGCATTATTGGAACAATTCTGATGGCTACAAGCATGGGCTAACATAATGTGGTACATGCAATTGTGTCACATCTGCCAGGTGCAACAAACCACCAAGATATTGATTCCGCCAATGGTGGTGACTCTGGCTCCCTTGTTTGGAACAATATACATTGACACTATAGTTCCCAAGTCATGCTGTTTCTGATATATAATCAGACGTTGCTCTTTAATGCACTGGCCAGAATTCTGCATGTTGGCAAAAGAGAACGTGGAAGCTATTGGTAACTGGATCTTTGAGGACATCATATGTTGGTAGAGGATGCTGCACAAAATAGTGATGGATAATGGCGTACCAATAGTAAAAGCTGTTGTGTCCCTGGCAAAGAAGTATAATCTGCACCACATTTGGATATTGAGCTATAACCAAGCTAATGGAATCTCTACTATATTACTACTGGAACCCACTTGCTATTGCCAGTGGATATTGTCAAAGCTATGTACTTACAACCGCTGCTAAACTCAATACTATCTGCAACCAATCTAATAGTGCACCAAGCCATCAACCTGCAACGTCGTTACAAGCAGCTTGAACAGTTACATAGTATAATATTCAAAGCATGCCAGTAAGCCATGGTCTGCTTCAAACAAAACAATTTAGCAACTATAAAGGACTTCAATTTTGATAGAAGGACACTGGTCTTAATGAAAAACACCCAAATAGAGGTCACACATAATCAGAAAATGAAACCATGCTATTTAGGTCCCCTGATGATGGTTCCCAGAAACCAAAGCAGCACATCCCTATGCAAACATCCGGTTTGGTGTTACGTTGACCAGTAGCAGCATTTTGCTTGATCTCATATTTTCTAAGGGAGTGCCTCGAGTTATCAAACATGGCTTTAAATATCAATACAGCATAGTTGCAGGAGCTGGAAGAATCTGATTTGCTAGATGACAAGGACAGGACAATAAGAGACAACAAAAAACAAGACATATGGCAGAAAAACTAGAAAATGGCACAAACTCAAAAGAGATGGACTAATTCACAAGTAACAATTTTTTTTTTATTTATATCAAACAGTGTGCAATGATGGAAACTGAGAGTTAATGCAGCAGAGTGGCAGCAGGCAGATAAAGTGTGGCCAAAGGGTGGATGAAAAGTATATTGGCTAGTAATTGAAAAGGACATAGAATTAAAACAACATGTAATGTTCAACACAACTATACAAGGTTCAAAAAAAATATAAAATGTCCACTCTACCTCCCCTAGTCCCATTTCATTTTTTGGTTGCTGTTGGAGGGATTAAAGGTCTCCAAAGGTATAATGTCGAGTAGAAGAGGGCTATGCTTGGGTAGAAACACGTCGGCAAGAATCTGGTTACGAACTTGCCATCGAATGGTGCTGTGGCACTCAGCAGCAAAATAGGCAATAGCATTTGACTAAAGGGTAGAGGTGGCAAGAGCCTGTTGAGCCAAGCATCAGCAGTCAGCCTCCACTTGGGCATGATAAGATTAAAGCATTGCTCAAGCATAGTTGAGGTCACGCTCAAGTGTTGCGTGGACTTGATAGAAGTTAACGGAGATGGTCAGGCCAGACGAGAACTGTTGCCAATCTTTGGCTTCAAAGAAGCATAGAGGAGAGCAGCAGATACTGGGAGGAAGGCTGCAAAATAATCAGCGACAGAAAGAAAAGAAAATCAATAAGATAGCGCACTGGACAGTATAATTGCCAAGCAGCTATAAAAAACAACTCTAACAAAGCACAGACAATGTGAAACATCCATGGAACAGCATTGAGAGCACCATTAAAGGTGCTTCAAAAGCTGATGCTGTCTTGGGTGAAAGTGGCATTGGAGGATAGGTCTATAAAGTCAACAGGTAACAGAGACATATAACCCACCATATCAGCAAAAAAGTCTTCAGAACTAAAAGTGCCTTCCTCTTTGCCTTCAGCATTGGTGTTGGTCTGATCTGACAGCAAAGCAGGTGTAAAAAGGAGCATCTCCAGCTCAGAAGGAACAATCAAAGTGAGGAGGGCAGGAACATGTTCAAGGTGAGGAGCAAGCAAACTGACAAACTAGTCAAGGACTCTGTGCTATCAATAGTGCTAAATGGGGCAAAACAGAGAACAGCAACAGGCAGGAGCAAAACAGAAAGGAGAAGCAGCGGTGGCAAGCATACGCAAAAAGGAAAGACTGGACCATATGGTATAAGCAAGATAGCTATATGGAATAAAGAGAATCACAAACGGTACTAAGCAGCAAGTTGGTGGCAGGCAAGTGAGTTTGAAGAGAAGGAGACAAGATTGAAGAGTATGAATTGAGAGCCCAAGGGGCATAGAGCTGCTGTGGGACTGTTTCAAGGGAGGGGCATATTCACTTCTGTTGAAAAAACCATTGTCCACAGTTGGCATGGATTTAATAGTCAAATGTTTATGTTTGAAGGAGAGAAGAGGCCATGTTCAAACATTGGCAGCAGTTGTAAAGCCTTGTTCAATTTCCTGGCCTCAGTCTTAGCTTCAGAGGAACTCACAAGCAGCACAAATGCAGGCAACATGGAGGACTACACTTATAATATCATGACCGGCGGCTTTGTAATTATGTAAACCTGCCCCAAACCAAGTACAGCGTTTAACTGCCACCATACATGGATGGCAGGGTGGCAGGGGTCAGAGTATCAGTAGAGGTGATCAATGTTCTTAATTATGCAGGAGTCATATTCAGGGTATGAGAACCACAGGCAGCAACGCAAAAAATAGGCAGAGACTTACTAGACTCTGCTCTTCAAAGGCACATTGGCAGATAAGATAGTTAGCAAGGCAAATGGTACTCTTGAGCAGAGACATCCATGCCGGTTCTCCAGGCAGGATCATCAGGATGAAGGTGGTGAGTGCGCAGTGAAGGAATAAGAGAAGTGAGTTTGGCTGAAGAAAAAAACTGGAGACAAAGGAAAAAACTGAAGATAAAACATAAACAAGTAGAACTGGAAGAAGGAAAGCATGCACAATAAAAGGGGCCTCAAAGGCTGCTAAGGCAATTGTCATATATTTTTCACTGGTTGTTTGATCATTGTCCTCTATTAAATCAACAACAACCTCAATCCCAGCAACACAAGACTTTTTTGTTGAAGACCTTCTCTTCTTGCTCATGGGCTCTACTTGTTTCATGTCCAAGACAGAGTCCACACTGCCATTAAAAATGTACCGGTCTACTTATGTAAGAATGATGGATTGACAAAAAAGGAAACTAAACATACCTTCTGCAGTCTTCTCATTAATGAAGCCGCTGAACATATCACCTTTTTCACGGGTGCATGCATGCATGACAAGATCTGCAGAGTCTTTTGCCAACAGGTAGTACCCAGTCACCTCGCTTTTCTGGGGCTGGTGAGCATAGTCATGAATCTGGCACTCTTGCATAAACCAGGGCTGGTTCTATCACAGAGCATGAACATGAACATAAAAGTGAAATCTGCATAAACAAGTTGAGACCTACACCTCCAACATTGAAGAGGACTGCAACATATGCATCTATACTGTCATCATAGAACTCTTTTATGAGTTTATTGCATCTAAAAACAGCAATTCTTCTATTAATAGCAATACTTAGTACTTTATAGACCTTTAAGACTTAATAAAAATTTAATGCAAGCAAACAAATGAATGAGTTTGGACTTATATTTTAAATGAGAGGCATCATTGATGAGAAGTAAAAATATAATATTATATGGCATTGATGAGTGAATTTGCCATGAAGCAGAAAAAGAAAAATAAATTGTCTGTCAGCAAACTAAATGGCTGGTGTATTTCTAGATAATAAATATCTACAAATTTGTGCAGCAATGTCGAGTTTGGTAGTTTTAATGGCTTTCCACTGTCATGACCTGCCAATTCTAATGGCTTTCTACTGTCATGATCTGCTAATCCTGCACCCAATCTGGGACTTTGAACTCACTCCTACACTTCCAGAGGTCCTGGAGGACAAACCCCCACCAGTCCATAAGCCCGGGGCCAATTCCCTGCCAGTAACCATCGATGCCACTGTCAATCATCCTGGCTATCAATCCCATCAACCTGGCTGCCACCAACTACTTTCAAGAAGTCATGCAACTCCCTTTGAACATTGCTGGCCTCCTTCAATCACACCATCATCCAATCATCATGTTGTGCTCAGCCATCATCCTATGCATCATCACTTTAAAACCCCCTAACACTGCTACCTGATCAACACTGACATCCGCCACTTTATTGATTGGAACCAATACCTGTCAACTTGTATAGAGTCTCAAAGCTGCACTCAGACCAGGAGATCAAAGACTTGATTCAGGACATACTTGTGAGAATACTTAGGTAGTAGGATAGAAACTTAGTCAGTAGTCTTGATATTGCACACACTTTGTACAGTTTGCTCCAGTGTTTTATCTTGTACTTCTGAATCTACCTCTTGTGTTTTGTAAATTTGTCTTGTATTGTGTTCATTTTAACTTGGTTTTGTCTTGTGTTTTGTACTTGTCTCTTTTTCACCTCTATTCTTTTCCCTCTCTTTCTCTCTTGACTCTTTTCCAGTTTAGTTTCCAACTTGTGTTTCTCTTTTCATTTGCAGTTCTGACTTTTCTCAAGTCCCAATCTCATTTTTAATTGCACTTCAGTTCATTCACTTGTATCTCTTTAAACTCCAGTTTAACTCCTAATTTTGCCTTGCTTGCTTGGCTCAAACTATAGAGTCCATAACTACTCCAGCCTCACCTCTTCTATCAACATCATCTCTAGACTTATTCAGAATTTCTTTGTGCTTCATGGTTTGCTTGGGAGATCTTTAAATGCTCATGTCTGTCCCAAAGCATAGTGTTTCAACCTTGGAGCCTTTGTAGATTCTGGAATAATGAGAACGCTTGAGCGCTATGAACTGCAGCTATTCTTTTATAAGCAATGGTCTAATATATTTATTTGAGAACAGCAGTCTGACTGAAATTGAAACAACAGTGAGTTGTATTTATGCAAATTATTACATGTATACTAAGGCCATGCTGCTTAGAATTATAATGATTACTGAGTTTCTATAGTCTGAACAAAGGAGAACTCTAGTGATCCTTATTCTACATTCTCAACTCTTTCTGAGTGGATGTCAGGTTCCATTGACTGCAAACAAAGAGACGCAATAGCTCCAGTGTACAAATTACACTTGTTTATCTTTTTTTCCCATTCCTGAATTTTTAAGATGCTGATAATTTCCTTATATGGAAGTAAAGAATGGTAGAAGCATTGTTTTTTTTTCTTTTAACATGCAGGCATCAGTAAAGTAATAAAAAACAATAAGGTGCAATATCCCTGCAACATCCTGCAAGAAGTAATCATGAGAGCATGTAGAGGAAATGCTAAGAGAACACTTACTTGAAGGCTTGTGTGTAGTGGAGTTGCCATCATGGAGAGCCAAACACAAGCATTTTCAAGAAGCAAAAGAATAGCAACGTATTTCTTGCCTGAATTACAAAAATTGTGGGCCTTGTCAACAACAACTATGAAGTAATTTTAACCTAGTAACATAAGGAATAAATCAGCAGATAACTTCTGAAGAGGGATATTCTATGACAAAAGTGGAGAAGATGCTGAACAGCTGTTTATGACGTAAACTACAGTACAAGGTCAAGTAGAAGGGCTACGGTATCAAGAACAACTCCTGAAAACCCACCAAAAATGTCTAAGTGCCTCTTGTCTGAGACTTTCACCGCAACCACCCCAAAGCACTCCAAGTCATTCATGGCCTTTACTCCATCTCCCTCACAGTGTCAGAGTGACAAAAGCGTCAGAAATGTTTTTCTTGGACAAACAGGAGTGTCAGAGTGACAAAACTGTCAGAAATGTTCTTCCTGGACAAACAGGGGTGTCAAAGTGACAAGACTGTCAGAAATTTCTTCCTGGACAAACAGGGGTGTCAGAGTGACCGACAAAAGCATCAGAGCGACAAAAGTGTCAGAAATGTTCTTTTTGAACAAATAGAGGTGTCAGAATGACAAGACTTGTCAGAAACGCACTTATGCATTTTGTGGAAAAAGATTTCCACTTTAGAGTAAAGAATTTTCGACTCATACGTCTTCACAATAATTGTTTGTTGTTCAATATTTTTCATTCAACTAATATATACAGTTAAAAAATCCATTTAAGATAGTTATTTATAACTGTATTAATTATTTAGATAACTGTATTAATTATTTACAAAATAGCTTTTTCAAAGTTCCATTTCAAACATTTTCATCAAACAAGAACCTATCACTAATGCCTGCAAAAAAGTCATTGAATTCAATCACTGGCTTGCTTCTTATTGCTGCCAATGCTTGTTTCCACTGTGTTGCATTCTTAGGCTGGCCCCTGTTCCTTATTTCCTCTAGACGCCATTGATACCATGTTTCGTTATCCGCAGTCCAATATCCATGGTTATGCTCACTTTTATTCCATGTTGTGTTTAAAAATGATGCGTCTTCTATTTGATGTCCATAACCTAGTAAACAATCATTAGCCATTCAATTTTTTTAACTTCTTGTTAAATAAATTTTGCTTTACCAGTATACACTTTATACATCCCACAAATGATATTTTCAACATCACTCAGCTGATCATCTACTAGTTGGCACCCATTGAGCTGTGCCACAGGCTTTGCATTTGTGAAGGGGCCCCCCTGAACAATACATTTGATGTCCACTATGTCTTTTGCCAGTCTGCCAAGAAGCCCTCCTGCAGCAAGCACAGCACGTTCACAAGGTCCTGCAAATAACTCCTTTTTTTTCTGTTCGTAATCCATATATAGCTTTCAGCCATGAATGTGAACCCCTTGTTTCGAAGACCAAGTGGAGGAATATATTGATCAGGCCCAAAACGCGGCCTTGGAACTGGCTTTCCCATTGCAAAGTGAATTCCATGTGTAACAAGATATCGGACCATGCTTCCAATGGAATTGATGTTTGACCTAAATAGCGCCAGGACAACTTGTGGTTGAAAGATGACGAGGACATAGAATTGATTCAATGGTTTTATTTGGATGCCGATGACATGGAAATCAGCCCTCTTACGACGGTAGACAAAGTAATTATTGTGGATAATTATTGTCTCAGACTTGGCATATAATCCCAAAGAAGAGGCAAAAGCTTGAGAGGAAAAGTTTTTGCATGAACAAAATGATAGAGGTTGATGATGCAGTTCTTCATGTCATTTCCAAGTTCCACACTTTTCATTCCCATGTGCCACAGGACAGTTGACTCTGAGATGGAGTTTCTGGGCCTGGTTTTGCCTTCCATAAAGAAACCCCCAGTGTATGGTACTGGGATGCTAAGCCCAAACATATCCATTAAGAATTGTCACACGTCCGTAAAGGCAAGAGGCTTGTTGTTCCAGCTGCCGGGAAGGTTGGCAAACTAGTCCAGAGTTTCATTGGCAAGTAACATATTGCTGGGTAAAGGACACATAGAAAAAATCAACAGGAGACTCAAGCATGGTGTGGATTGGCAGAATATGCACTTGGCACCTGCTACTTATAGGGACTGGCACAAGGCGCTTAAATAAGACAGTGGGCTTCCCTGTCAGGTTCATGCTTCTGGGCCCATCAAAATCAAGAACGGCATCATTTAGAAATATACTTCAAGTAGACTTAACAATTGATTGCTGACTGGGGACAATCAGAGACTTAAAGTTTGGAGGAGGAGCTAAAAGGAAGAAGACAACAGAAGTACACTACACAATGGAGTGGAAACTACCAAATACAACTCAAGCTACCAAGACAAGAATTAAGTAGATTTGGCAGAGCTAGGCAAAGTACAATAGGCAGAATCCTAACAGTCTTGCCACTTGAAAGCGTGTTTGCATTCTTGCTCATACTGAAGCAGTACAAAACACCAACTACCAAACTTCCAAAGATCACAACACACAACAACCAGCTGATGATAGGCATGCCCAATACCCATGAAAGCATCTTTTAAGATGGTACAGCACTATTTCCATTGATGAAGAAGCTGACCCCAATTAAGGCAAAAATCAATGGGATATGGCAAAGCAGATGGAAGCTGCTTAGCAATGTCAGAAAAATGCAGAGTTGGCAAACAAGAGGAACAATCCTAGGACAAAAACCACAAAATGAGTAAGAGGAGAGGAGTAAACAGAGCAAAAACGTACTGCAGAGGACTCTGTAGAGGAAACCAAAATAAAAAAGAAGGATGGTCTCCATGAGAGAAAGCTTGCAGTAGAGTAAGAGAGAGCAGCTCTAAGTCATCAGCAGCTTGTAATGCTTCACAAAATACCAAGGCTTACGAGGCTCAATGGTTCTGCTCTCACTGTTCAACAAAGAGGTGCTGCACCTGGTCTAGCTGGAGCTAGCCAAGGCCAAGGCCACAGTTAGAAGTGCAGGACCAGTAAAGAACAGCAAGATCTTTGACAACTTTGCAATCATTCTGCCTATAGGCCCTTTATCAAAGAAGTTGAATAACAAAAATGAATGACAAAGGCTACTTTATAACAAGGACAGTGGGCGCTAGGAACCAGCAACAACAAGTTCAGAGGGAAGAAAGAAAGTTACTCAAGATATTCAAAAAAGCAAGGCAACTGGTCCCCTAACATGTGTACTCAGCAAGAACAACAACTAAGCAAACAAAATGGAACATGACATACCAAGGAATGGATACAAAATTGGACTTAGAAAGGAAAGAATAAGAAACATGTTGATTCTGATTTAAAATTACTACACAGCTACTCTACAACAGGCGAGTCAGATGCTAAATATAGCAAGGACAGAGTGTTGGTGGATATGTCGGGGAAGGCATTGAGAGGGAGGTAGTAGCTTAGAGAGAAGAAGCAGAAGACTTTGTCTGCATATTTGAATGGGCAATTATCTCAAATACCAGATAGTCTTGAGAAGTTGATAGTACAAGAAGGAAACCTAACATTTATATAGTAAAAGAAATAAAACATGTCTAAAAATGCCAAAAATCATAAGCAAGATATGTTAAAATAGCCAAAACCTGTAGGCTAGATGTACCAGAGTGTTCCACACCTCCTGACAATCATAAAACTGGTCAAATCATGTCAAATGATATACAGATGGTTAAGATATAGGCATACCTTCTAATAATGATGAAATAATAACAGCTGAGGCTTTGATCAATCAATCATTGATGATTTGGAGTTAGATTTGGGAATGATACCCAAGATGTGGCAGTGTCAAAAAAAGCTGATTTGATCATAAAAAATTCTGCAATCAAAGAAGAGCCAAAAATAGCATGCAGCACCTGGTGGCCATCAAAATAGATTAGATTTATGCTATCTCTCAAATCAAGATCCAAATACCAAAATCAGTCTAAATTAAGGATTAATAGAATCAATCAATCCTGGATCATGATCTGAGATCAAATCCATCAATTTCATCAAACCTTTGTGACTTTTCCTTCCCAAAACTTGCAGAGCTTTATAAGCATGCTATCCCATCCCTTTGGGCACTGCCAGACACCCTGGAACCACGCAAACACAATGGAAGGACCTTTAGCAGGTCTCAGATGCCAGAAATATGGAACCAGAGGCTGAAACAAGCCTGAAACAGGCTACTGGAGTAAATTTTTATAATTCACATTTTATTGAATTAGCACCTGGATGGCTCAAACTTTAGCCAATACCCAGACCCATCGGAGGCCGACAGACACGTTGAACAGTGCCTGAAGAGGAGTATAAATAGAGCAGAAAAAGGAGGACCCAGCCAAGGAAATACCTGTGCAGCTTGAGGTCTCTAAGGAGTGGACTACTTAAGCTAACTAGTTAGATTACTTCAGATCATTAATAGAGCTTATTGCCCATATTTGTAAGTTTGCTCAAACTAAGTATATTGTTAATCTATTGAATAAACCATTTGTGTTTGCTTAGGCCTATCATTTAGTTGACTTCACTAGGGTTGCCTTTTGGTATCTTTTTAGAAACTTTTTATTGTGTGAACTGCTTCAGTTCATTATAATAATAAAATAAAACTATAAAAACCATTACAACTTCATTACAAGTGTGTGTTTCTGTGTCATAGCTCCATGAAACTTGCAAAAGTAAAGTTTAGTTGTTTACACTAACTG
>QLOM01006513.1:0-19657 GCA_003313785.1 Termitomyces sp. MG148
CGTCACTGATTGCTGACAGCTATTCTGTTAGCTTCTGGCTACAGCTTTCTGTCCGTCGTATCACCAAGGCCCTGAGGGCAGTAGTTGGCAAAGTGGTCCTGTGTGCTGCAGTGTTGGCAAGAGAGCAGGAGAGGCACACATTGCTGGGAAGTGTCCATGTTCATTGGAGTGCCTGGGGATAACATGTCTAAAATAAAGCTGAAAATTGTAAGCTGGCATGTTAAACAGCCAAAACTGGTAGGTTGTGTGCACAATAGTATTTTGCTCAACCTGACAATCATAAAACTGGTCAGACCTTGTCAAACAGTGCACAGAAAGCCAAAATATGAGATCTTTAAATTATGATAAAACAATAATAGCTAAGACTTCTATCAATAAATCATTGATGACCAGAGTTAGATTCTGATGGGATTGATAACCAAGATGTGGCTGTATAAAAAGGAGCTGATGTGATCACAGAATGATCCACAATCTAAAAACTGAAAATAGCTTGTGGTACTCAGCAGGTAAATTGTTCCAATCACAGAACAATCCAGACAGATTATCAGATTAATTTGATAAGATTAGTCAGATCATAGATCAGGATTAGATTAGACTATCTAGTCTTGAATCAAGGTCTGACCAAAATCAGTCTAAATTAAGGATTGATAGAATCAATCAAAAATTCCAGATCATAATCTGCAATCAGAGCATCAATTCCATCAAACCTTTGTGACTTTTCCTTCCTGGAGCTTACAGGCCTTATCAAACATGCTATCCTGCCTTCCTGGACACTGCCAGACACTCTGAAACTGCACAAACACAACAGAAGAGCCCTTAGCAGGTCTTGGATGCTAGAAACATAGAAGCAGGAGCTGGAACAAGCCTGAAACTGGCTGCTGGAGTAAAATTTTACTATTCAATACATTTTTATTGAATTAGCACCCAGATAGCTCAAACTTTAATCAATACCTGGACCCATTGGAAGCCCACAGACATGCAGATCATGCATAGTCCATGTGCACTAGAAGGACTATAAATAGGGGAAGAAAAGCGGGACCTAGCCAAGGAAATACCTGTGTAGCTTGGGGTCTCCAGGGAGTGGACTACTTAGGCTAATCAATTAGAGTACTTCAGACCAGCTTTAATAGAGCTTATTGCCCATATTTGTGTGAACTAAGTTTGCTCAAACCAAGCATAACTTTGTTAATCTATTGAATAAACCATTTGTGTGGCTTGGAGTCCCCAGGGAGTGGACTGCTTAGGCCTATTTAGTTGACTTTACTAGGGTCACTTTTTGGTATCTTTTCAGAGATCCTTTATTGTGTAAACTGCTTTGGTTCATTATAATAATAAAATAAAACTATTAAAACCATTACAACTTTATTACAAGTGTGTGTTTCTGTATTGTAGCCCCACAAAACTTGCAAAAATAAAGTTTAGTTGTCTACACTAATTGGAGTCCCTCTAATTAGTTCAACAAACCCTCCATTTTGCATCAGTGACACATCAAAGACTGGTGTAGGGGTCATGTTTGGCCAGGGCAAGACATGGCAAATCTGCAGACCAACAGAATTCATGTCTCATAAGTTCACTGCTGCACAGCAGAATTATGCAGTGCACAAGCTAGAGACACTTGCTATACTAGAAGCCCTCCTGAAATGGGAGGATAAGCTCATAGGATATAACATCCATGTCATTGTAGATCATAAGGCACTAGAGTTCTTTAAAACTCAGATACACTTGTCACTGCAGCAGCAGCACTGGATTGACTATATATCACATTACCAGTTTGACATAACATATAGAGTGAGCTGAATAAAGTCACCAACTGCTTATCTCAATACTTCAAGAATGATATGCCACAAGAACATCTATGACATCTATGATTATGTCAAAGCAGACAAACAAATTGACCCAGAAGGCAAGGATTTGCCTCTACATTGATTTCATGAAATTAAGGAACAATCAGTGGAAATTTGAGCCATGAAGGCTCAGGAGGTATGTTGCAGCAAGCAACTGCAAGAAAAACTCAAAGCTCAAGATGTTGAGGCCTAGGAAATGGCAGTCACAAAGCTTTCAGCTTCACAAGACAAGCCTAACCTTCTCTATGAGGGAGAGGAGAACAATGATCTGACCTTAGCATGGGCTTTAAAATCTAGCAATGCTCATCTCAAACCAGTGGAGCACAAAAATTGAGCTTTTTGTAAGCTCCTTCAGCACAGCTATGTGCAGGACAAGCTCTTTGCTGAGATCCTCAGCAACTCTGCAAAGCACTGCAGGTTCACAGTGGAGCATAAGCTCATTTACATGAACAGTATGATAGGATCAAAGGTTCTGTGTGTTTCTCGAGTCAGGTCATTAATTACAACTATCCTGGACCAGGCTCACCACATGGTGGGCCACTTTGGAGCACAGAAGATGCTCAATTATGTGCATTGGTGGTATTGGTGGCCACAAATAGCCAAAGAAACAAGTCAGTTTTGTGCAACATGTGATACATGTCAGCACTCAAAAGTGTCAAACTAGCAACCACCAGGAAAGCTGCACTTGCTTCATATCTCAATCAAACCTTGGGATTCTGTAGGCACTGCTGGTACTGGAAAGTATTTCCATTGAAAAAAGTGTGAAAAAAAACCTGTTATACCACTTCCATGTTGTTTTTCCACAAAATATTTCTCCATTGAAATAGTTAGAAAAATGTTCACCTTTTTTCCAACTTTTTCCTAATGAAAAATACTATCTTTTTACCATTCTTTTCCTAGAAAGAGTGCCTTTTTTAAGGAAAAAGTGTGAAAAAGCAGCATTATTTTAACAAAACAGTGGCAAAAGGAAACATTTTTCAAAATATTTTGATGAAATAATGCTTACATATTTCTTGGATAAACATAGAAGTGGTATAACAGGTTTCTTTTGTACTTTTTCCAATGGAATACTTTCCAGTACCAGCAGTGAGGTATGTATGGACTTCATTGGTCCATTTCCCAAATTGCATGGCTTCAACTACCTATGAGTAGTAATATGCCACATGACTAGCATAGTCCACCTGATCCCAGCGAACATGACAACTAAGGCATCCAAACTGTCTTGGATTTATCTCAAAGAGATAGTTTGGCTACATGGCTTACCTAGCTTGATTGTCAATGATCAAGACTCCAAGTTTACTTCTGAATGGTGGAAGAAGCTACAGAAACTATTAGGAGCAAAATTGCTCATGTCAACATTGTTTCATCTGCAGATAGATGGTCAGACTGAGCATGCAAATAGGAATGTGGCACAAATTTTCCAAGTGTTTGTCCATCCCAATCAAAAGGACTGGGTGGACTAGATTCCATTGATGGAATTTGCGATCAATGCAAGCATTTTCAAAACAATGGAGTATGCACTCTTTGAATTGAATAATGGCTACATGTCATCCATGATTTGAGAACTTCATATAGATGAAGTGATCTATAAAAAGATTAAGAATTTTGCACACACAGTGCTCAAGGACCTTGCTAATGCACACAATGTAATCATAGAGGCTCATGTCTTTCAAATGTAGCATGCTAATAACTGCTGGCAAGACAAACTAGCTATTGAAAAGGGAGACTTGGTCTATCTGTCAAGGAAGAATTTGAGCCTACCTAAGGAAAAGGCAAGTAAAATATACTCCAAGTAGATTGAACCATATAAGGTCCTTGAGGCTCAATTTAGCACATCAAACTATGTGCTAGAACTACCTATGGTGCTGCAAGCACAAAGAATCATACCAAAGTTTCATGTGTCACTACTGCAACCATATCAGGTTAGCAATGATGCACTGTTTCCAAATCATGCAACACCTGAGCCATATGGCTTTGGCATGGAAGAGAACCAGGAGTGGTTCATCAATAAGATAATTAGTCACCACTGGACTGCAAAGGGTAACCTTGAGTTTGAGGTCTGGTGGAGCCTAGGTGACACCACCTGGGAGGCTTTGGCAAACTGCAAGGACCTTGCAGCCATGGACAGATACTTGGAGCTGCAGGGCAGCAAGGTATGTTGAGAATGCATAATACTAAAGATTGGACTAAGTCCAATCAAGTTGCTAGATGTTTGTGGTTGTTTGATCACTAGCAAACTTAGGAATTTTTTTTTCTTTCTTTTTGCCTTAGAGAAACATGCCTAGACCATGTTATAGTAGTTAGTATGGCCTGTCCAGGGCCTTCTCATCTTAGTTAAAGCTTCCAGAGCTCTGGAAGAGGGATGAGACCCAGACTGAGTCAAGTTCAAGAAAACTTGACATATCAAAATGTACCACTACACTTGGCACACCTGCCTTATCAGGCATATGAGCCACAGTACTATGCAAGCATGGCCTACTCTGGCTGCAAGGAGCTGCTTTCCTACCAGATGCCACTCCACCTGCAACAAATGGATGTAGACAACAATAGGTGCTATGAGCACCACTCAGAACCCACACACCATGAGTGCTATTCTCAAGAGCTGAGTTTGGCTCCTGTGCCACAATATAGTCATGTGCATGCAACAGCATGCCCCTATTACTGCTGTAGGCCACTCAGCCTGCTAAATACACTATGGAGCAATATGCACCCCAAGCACATGGATGCTGATTTGAAAATTGGAGGCTGCTGGGCAGCCTGTTCTGGCAATGGTGTCCTTCTTGCAGAACAATCTAGTGGTTGTTGTGATCAAAGGCTTGCTCAACTAGACCAAGCCTATGAAGTGGCAGCACATGTCTATGCTGGAGCAGATTGACTGTGCAAGCAAGTGCAAGGCACTGGTGCATGAGGAACTGGCTGGTGATCTCAAGAGAGCTCAACCACAGGTGCTGCAACCAGTTGAGGTTGCACAGACTGTAGTGCTTACCACTCCATGGCCCCTGCCTGTAGTAAGGCTTTCTCCACTGCCTGTGTCATCTGAGCCAATGCAACCTACTGTTGCTTTGTCCTTTTCATCATCAATGTTGGATATTCCAATGTCTATGTCTAATCTCCTCACTGGCTTGTCTCTTGAGCTGCAAGATGCCACTATGTCCAATGCTCTTACAGAGGAGTTGATCAAGAAGGTTGAGGTGCAATCCACGCCTAGTACTACTACTAAGGCTGGACTCAGTGGGCAAAATCTAGCATAAGTTACATCTGCTTCTATGGGCCCTGCTTCTGCATCTGCTTGCAACGTTTCCTTATCAGCCTGTGGTCCCAGCACCACCAGTGACAATGGTCATGTCACTAGCACTCTTGACACTACTTCCAGGTGCTTCAATGGATGTGGACACCTCCCAACAATGTGCCTCCCTCCCCTTCTTGTGTCAATGCTGCAGCGCACAAGGTTGCTTTGCATGCCACTGCTTTAAGAGTCTTGAGGTGCACTACCTCTTCCTGGAGGAGCAGGAAAAGCTACTCCTGCAGCTCCTAGCAGCCAAGGATGCAGCTGGCATGCCCTCTCCAGACATCTACATCCCAGAGGAGGCACAGAAGGACCCCCATATTTTAGAAGGCCCAGAGGAGCAGAGAAAAGGATTTTAGGGGCACAACGGGTGAACAGTATGCTTCCATTGCTTAGTGCTAATTGGTTCACATGTCTGTTGGTAGAAGAAGTCAATACAGCCTCTGTCAACAGTTCTCTGCCCTCAACCATAAGCACTGCCCCTGCTGTACTCAACAACTCCCCTCAACTCTCTCCAACTCCTGCCCAAGCGTGTATTCTTGCCTAGGAGCACCACCTCCCTCACCACTATGTAATTGCCTCCACCCCATTGCCCAACTCAATCTGGATGAACATGAAAATCAATACCACCAACACACAACAGACCTAGAGCATGTCTGCTCTTCTGGACTCTGAAGCTACAGAACTCTTCATGGATGCAAGTTACATTGAATGAAAGTTACATTGAATGGCACCAGCTCATCACTTGGCCTCTACTTGCTCCAATCTCAATATACAACATTGACAGTACTCACAACAAAGCCGGATCAATCAAGGTAATGGTTAACCTTGTTCTCTGTTACCAGTTCCATGCCAAACGCACCACCTTTGCTGTCACAAGTATTGGCAAGCAAGATATGATCCTGGGGTTCCTGTGGCTCTGGGAGCACAACCTGGAGATCAACTGGACCACCAGTGAAGTGAGCATGAACCAATGCCTCCAGCATTACACTAATTGTACAGAGAACATGAAAAAGAAGCAGCGCACCACTATGTGGGAATGTGCAGCTATTAGAGCATGCCATGTAGAGCACCTTTTCTTTGCCAATCTTGACCTGCTAAACTCACTGCCTCTGGCATTCCCTCATAAGAAGGCCTTCTATAAGGACAACAGACATAATGGAGAGGACCTTAGTCAGGAGGAAGGATGCAAGGGGGAGTTCCTACCTATGCAAGACCTGGAACTTCCAAACAAAGCCATTGAGGTAAGAGACCACATCTATGCCACCATGCTGCAACTCTTGCTGGTTGCAAAGGAGATCTGGGCCAGTCAAACCACATTTCAATGGCTGGCCTAGGCCTTTGTAGCCAATGCCCAACTCCAGGCATTCCAGGATGTGGTCCTCAACCACCTACACAACTTCAAGAATATCTTCTCCAAGGCCTCATTTAACTCCCTCCCAGAGTGCAAGCAGTGGGACCACACCATCAAGCTTCTACCAAGCTCAAAGCCAGACAACTGCAAGGTTTATCTGCTTGTGCCCAAAGAGCAGGATGAGCTTGATGCCTTCCTCTAGAAGAATCTGGAGTCAGGACAAATCCACCCCTCAAAGTCTCTGATGGCCTCTTTGGTGTTTTTCATCAAGAAGAAGGATGGTTTTCTTTGGTTGGTCCAGGACTATCATGTGCTCAACACAATGACTGTCAAGAACCACTATCCATTCCTTCTCATCTCCAAACTGATCAACAACCTCCAGGGTGCACGCTACTTCACTAAGTTGGATGTCCAATGGGGCTACAACAATGTGCACATCTAGGAGAGAGATGAGTAGAAGGCAGCATTCTAGAGCAACCATGGGCTGTTCAAACTCCTAGTGATGTTTTTTGGCATTAATAGCTCTGCCACCTTTCAGATCATGATGAACGATATATTCTGGGACCTAATTGTGGATGGAGTGGTCTGCGTGTACCTAAACAACATCCTCATCTACACCAAGACATTGGAGAAGCACCGTTGGGTTATGTAGATTGTCCTGGACTGTCTCCACCAGCACCAGCTCTACCTCAAGCTGGAGAAGTGTGAGTTCAAGCAGACTCATATCAAGTACCTCAGACTTATCATCTCCCATGGCATAGCAGAGATGGACTTGGTGAAGGTGGCCAGCATTACACAGTGGCCAGAGCCCCAGAGTAAGAAGGAAGTGCAGGCCTTCCTGGAGTTCACTAACTTCTACTAGTGTTTCATTGAGGACTTCTCCCAGCATGCATATCCCCTCTTCAATCTCACCAGGAAAGATACCACCTGGGCTTGGGGCAACACAGAGCAGCAGGCCTTTGACATCCTCAAATCCACCATCACGTTGAAGCTGGTTCTGCTCTTCTTAAATGACAACTGACCTTTCCACATCAAAACTGACAGCTCTGACTTTGCAACTGGTGCAGTTCTTTCCCAACAGTCCCCAAAGGATGGTAAGTGGCACCCCATGGCCTTCTATTCCAAGAGCCTCAATGCCATGGAGCAAAACTATGAGATCCACAACAAAGAGATGCTTGCAATTATCTGGTCGCTAGAGGAATGGCGCCACTTCCTGGAGGGAGCTCAACACAAGTTTGAGGTCTGAACAGACCACAAAAACCTAGAGTATTTCTGGATAGCCAAGAAGCTTAACCATTGTCAGGTTTGGTAGTCTCTGTACTTTGCTAACTTCAACTTTACATTGCACCACAAACCAAGTCAAAGTATGGGAAAGCCTGATGCCCTGTCCCAGCGCACTGACCATGGCTCCAGAGTGGAGGACAACAACAATATCACCCTCCTGCACCTGGAGCTGTTTGCCATTCATATGCTGGAAGGGGTGGCCATGCAAGGAGACAAAATCAACATCCTCCAGGACATCTATCAGTCCATATGCACTGACAAGTGGGGCTTGCAAGATGGTCTTCTCACTTTCTGGGGCCAGATATATGTGCCCAACAACCTGGACCTCCACAGACGCATTGTTGAGCAGCACCATGACTCTCGCATTGCTGGATACCCTGGTAGGTAAAAAACATTGGAACTTGCCTCCCAAAACTACTGGTGGCTGCAGATGTCCTGCTACATAGGCTCCTACACCAATACTTGCGACCTCTGCCTCTGGACAAAACCCCACCAATGTCTCCTGATCAGTCAACCACAGTCTTTTATCATGCCTATGGCATGCTGGAGCGTAGCCTCCATTGAGTTCATTGTAGAACTTCCAGACATGCATGGCTACAACACAATCATGGTAGTTGTGGACCTGTATGGCAAACTGTAAGAGCAACCTCTGGAGGCTATGGCTCAGTCACACAGCTGACAGAGGAAAATCCAAAGTATATATAGGTAATACAACCATAACTACTCACCTGGCAGAGGAAAATCCAAAGAGAACAAGTCTAGGGATTCCCTATGCCAGGAGTGATGCTTCCAAGGCTCCAGAAGTGTGGGAAGTAACTGTATAGCATGACAAAAGCCACAATAAAATTTATAATCTAAAAAAGGAAAATCTCCAAAAATAATCAAAAACTCGGAAATTGCCATTGCCAGAGGTCATGCACATATCTCATGTGACTTGCTTAGTAATTTGGAGGCTAGCCTTAAGATGACTCAGCCTCTGGATGCTTACTAAGCCTCTGAAAGCGTTGGCTACACTTGTTTGAATGATAACTAAAGAACCAGAGCACCTCAAGGGCTGAGAATAGTACTAATAGATAGTGTTGAAAGAATAGAAGCAGTAAAGTAAAAGAGTGACAGCAAAAATAAGAAAATAAATAGAGGAAGAATGAAAGAATAAAGAGTGAAAGAAGGGAGAAATGAGGAGTCCCCTGACACAAACAGGCCCATTTCATCCCTATGCACATGACCTGCTCTGCAATGGGCACGACCAACCTGTACTAGAAGAACATCTGGAAGCTCTACAGTCTCTCCAACATCTCCGTCTCTGACCAGGGCTCCCAGTTTGTAGTAGATTTCACCCAGGAGCTTTATTGCCTCCTGCATGTCAAGCTCTACATGTCCACTGCCTATCACCCACAGTCCAACAGACAGACCAAGCATATCAACCAGGAATTGGAACAGTACCTCTGGTTGTTCTGCAACAAGTAGCAGGATGATTGGGACAAGCTCCTCCTCAAAGCCAAATTCCAATACAACAATTGCATCCATGTCTAATAAACTTCAGATTTCCTTCTGCCAGTTGTGTGACTTGGCTGCAATCTTTGGAGGTTGTTCTTACAAGTGGAGAAAGAGTTCTTGTTAAAGAATTGAAGCTTTATAAGAACTGGGAGATGTTGTGCTGGTCCAGGGGCAAGAGCAGCCCAAGCTTTGTCAATGAAGTTGTTAGTGGTGCCACTATCAATGAGGGTGTTGATGGGCTCATTGGAGAGAGTAATAGTAGTGTGGAGAAGGAGAGACTGCAAGGAGTGGGAGGGGAAATGAGCCAAGTGGGCATCCTATGATACAAGTGCTGCGCAAAGTTGGAAGACCAGGATGAGGAAAACATTGGAGTTGTCTTCACAATTTAATGCATTTTCAGGGACTAAATTGCTGGTTTGTTTTCCAAGAATTGGAAATCCAAGTTGTCTCCTTCTCATGTTCAAACTGCATGGCCTAGGGTCTTTCTTTTGGGGCACTCACCAATAAAGTGTCCCAGTTCTCCACACAGAATGCAAAGTCCTTTCTTTCAATGACATTCCTGTACATCCTCAGGCATTGTAGTACTTGGTTAGAGTAATTACTAATAGTTCTGGGGCTTTCTTGTAGTCTTAGAAAGTTACTTCTAATCCACACTGTTGCTTGACAATAAACTTGATGTATTGAAGAGGGTTACTTCATATAATATTCTGAAAGGTAGAGGGTTCTCAACAAACTCCAGCCTAAGTGATTCACTCCCTGGGAACCACCGAGCCTTTGCCTATCAATAGCCTCTGAGGTTTTCAACAAACTCCAGCCTAAGTGATTTACTCCCTGGGAACCACTGAGCCTTTGCCTATTAATTGCCTGATTATTCTCTAATTTACCTAGCCTATTTATACCTTTCCCCACAGTGCACAGACCACCTTGTCACCTGACTACCAAGCCCATTTGTCAACCCATTATTTGAATTGTTCTTCCTATTTTGGGTGCCATCATTCATCTTCCACCATTCCATTCCTATTTCCACTGATCCTATTTGCTTCCACTATTCCCTTTTTGGCCATTGTCTTGGTGCCACCAGTCAGTTCTGGAAGCCATCATTCTTCTTTGCTATTCTTAGCTTTTTTTTCCCCATTTGCCTCTGTCCCATTTGCTCCTACCCCTTTTGTCTGGCTTCCATTCATAAATTTTTTTTTTCCTCTTTTATTCCTTCCCTGCATTCCATGCTTCTTCCTTCTTCCTCCATTTAGCCATGCCAAATCAGGTAGTAGTAGATCTGCTTCTTTGATACAGATCATCACAATCTGATCCCAATTTTGTTGCCTCTGCCAGCCCTCAATGCTTCTCCTCTCCATTACAGTGACTGACTATTATTGACTTGATGACTCTGAGTTGATCCCTTGTTCCTCTGCTGTACTTCCTATGTATTTATTGGAGTGTTTTTGGGAATATACTTTTGTAGAGACTGCTACCAGGAGGCTTACAGTTTTCAGCCTGTATATTAAATGTTTATTTTGACTTCTGATGCATGTTAAGTCTCTGAATGCTGTACAGCATCGTATCAGCATGTCAATTCAGGGTCTGCTGGAGTTCCAAAGCTGATTTGTGCAAAGTGCTTCTTTGTCCTCAAATGTCTCAGAGTTATTGTCAGGAGGCTCTGGAGCTGCCTGATTATCAGAGGGCGGTTCAGGTGCCTCAGTAGTGTTGTTGGCGTTGAGCTAGGCAGAGGAGCAAGGTCTGGAAGTTTAGTTGTTAGGCGCAGAGTTTTAGTTATATGGAGGGCACACTCTGGGGGCAACAGGGGTTTGCAGGGTATTCTGGAGTCAGTTGGTGGTGTTGCTAGTGATACCTGCTTTTTAGTTCTATCTTCTAGAGGTGTTCCACTGACTCTGATTGGTGCCATATTTGCTCTGGTCCTCCCAATACCATTGATTGATCTATGTAACAAGGGCTTTGTATCCAGTGTAGTCAGCTTGCTTGGGTGCCAGGCAGAGGACATCCTTAATGCACTGGGGTAGGGCATGCTGGAGAGTGTATTGGAGAGTGTTATAGTTCTAACCTGTCTCATAAGCAACTTCTTTGAAACGTACAATAAAGATGGTAAAACATTTTTTGGGGCACATCCAGAGGTTGAACAAGTTGTCCTCTGCCTTTGCTACCATGTAAAACACACCAAATTTGCTCAAGAGTTCCACTATGAAAGCCTGCTAGTCAGAGAGTACAGGGCTGTGAGGGTACAAACCAGAGAAGGGCAAGTGTAGTGATTGAAGGTGATTCCTTGTAAGTAAGACATGGCAAAGGCCATGCATGAGCTTTTGAGCTGGAAAGTGATTGGCTTGGCCTAAAACATGTTTAAGCACTGAGTGAGGTAAGTGCACCATTTATAGGAATCATGGCCAGTGAAAGACTCAGGCTTCTAAATGTTCAACTTTCCTTCACAGGCAAGAGTGTTGTGTTTGTTGTCTTAGGGGTTTGAGTTTCATGAGAGTCCTGCATTGTAATAGTAATAGTGGTAATGTCCCTCTTGAGGTAGCAAAAAAGCATTTAAAACAGAGCCTCAACCTTTCAAAGGTCCATTGTCCAAGGGTCCACCGCTGGAGAGTCTACTATCTTCTAGAAGGGGTCCTTGCATCTATTGCAGGGATGGAGGGCCATTGGAGAGTGGAGGTTCTGGGTTTCCAGATCTGAACAGGGGTGGGAGTTGTCTAGAAGAAGGTGGAGGTGGGGGTCCTGGGAGTCTGGGGTTACAAGGGAGTCAAGGGGGGCTGGAGTTGAATGGAGGTCCTCATTCCATGTTTCAGGATTCTGGCCCTCTACCTCCTGGAAGAGGAGCTGTCTAGGGTATGTTCCAATTTTGAGGTGGATGCAGGTCAAGATGTAGGAATCAGTCACATGGAAAAGATAAGAAGTTTTTTCAGGATTGTGGAAGAGAGTCAGGGTTTCCCTGGGTGTTTCTGTTGTCCACATAGCACAGGGTTTTGTCATCATTGTCAGCAAGGGGTGCTGTAGGTTGTTGAGTTGTCCTGGGGTTGGCTCTAGTGGTCTGGCCCCAAGTCTGGAAGGTGCTAGGAACAGAATGAGCATGGGGACAGGTAGAAAGACCTATTTTTCTTGCAGCAGGCTGATTGAACAGTCCTCCTTTGGAGTTCAGAGACTGTAGAGTGGCATAGGCAGTGTTAAGGCCTTTCTGATTTTGCAGGAGTCAAGGACTTTCTGAGGCAGGTGCTGGGAGTTTGCATTGAAGGTGAAAGGATCAGGCCAGGTCCACAGAGTCCTCAAAGCATTGAGGGTTGAAGGATGTGTGGATCTTATCCACAAGGTTGCAGAGTTTGTTCCACTAGGTTGCGTCCTGCTGAAGTATGATTTTAGCTATCTTCAGAATCTTATCTTTTATGTATTGATTGTGGAATTCCAGGAGGTAGTGGGCCCATTCTTCAGGGGATGTGGGGCCATCATATTGTCTTAGGCAGATGAGAAATTCATGAATTTGAAATGCAAATTCTTCTGGAGCAATGTAGAGAGCATATAGTATTTTGTCGTGTTCCTGGACGTAAGCATTGGTTCTTTGACATTGTGCCATAGAGGAAGAAGGTGTGTGGATGGATGGAGCTGCTATAGGATGGTGTTGGAAGAGCTGGGGTTCAGAAGATGGGAGTAGCCATATGGAAATCCCAGGGCCACAGATCTGGCACTGAAAATGGCAGGTTGGTTCCATTTATGGAGTGTTGTATCAGGTAGTCCACCAGGTAGTACCTGGGAGTAGGAGTCTGCAGTGGCTTGGGCACTAAATTGCCAGTTAGAGAGTAAATTCTTGCTGATAGAGGGTCCAAAGTAACTGCTGTCTTATTCTTGTGCCCATAGAATTTTTTGGTTAACAGAGGGTACAAAGGGCAAGGAGTGCTGATTACATAGTTGGAGTTATGTATGGAGCACCTGTAGGTGTTGGTATGAGAGCTCATAGAGTAGGTTTGAGTGTACGTAGCTATTGAAAATCAGTAAGAGGGGAGTCTTGATATTATATTAGGTTCTGCTAACCATAGGGGCTCAGTCTACTGGGCAAGGCCTTTACAGAGAGATGCAATGACTCTGGTGTACAATTCTGGGACCTACTAAAGCTCCAGAGTTGAAATGCTATGCTTCAGAGGCAGACACAAGCATTTAAGAGATTTTCAGGGCAAACCACAAGAGATTACAAGATAGAAATGAGAGGCTGGGACTTGAGAAAGGTCAAAACTGAAGTTGGGAAATGAAGCACAAGTTGGGGAACTAAATCAGGAAAGAACCAAGGCAAGAGAAAGAGAGGAGATAGTACGAGATGAGAGAATCAAGACAAGTACAAGGTGTGAGACAAAACAGAGTTAAAGTGGACACAATACAAGGTGGAGATTCACAAACACAAGCAGGTAGATTCAGAAACACAAAATAAACACTGGAACAACTGGTACAGAGTGTATGCAATATTAAGACTACCGACTAAATACCTATTCTATCACTTAAATACGGTTGCAGGCATTTTCTGGGCCAGGCACACAATTTCTGAGTGTATATGCAGCTCTTAGGACTCTATGTGCAGTTCTGAGACTGTATACAGGCTGGTGAGTGTTAGTTCTAATCTGTAGAGCAGCAGGTGTTGGTACCAATCAGGTGGCAGTAGCATCAGAGGCTCCTGGGGCAAGTGATGCACAAGTAATGTGGAAAGTGATGACCAGGAGGCGGCATGATTGCTGGGTGATGCAAGTAATGGCATGATGGCCAACAAGGTCCAGGAGGGCTTGGTGATATCTGGAGAGGGCTGCGTGACTTCCTAGGAGTTGTTGGTAATAGCTGGAGTGATTGATAGTGAGGTCATAGGCAGAGAATCAGTCCAGGGCTATGAGGCTGTTGGGAAGAGTCATCCTTTGGGACCTTCAGGAGTATAGGGGTAGATTCAGGGTCCTGGAGTTGGTCATGGAATTGGTGTCATGACAAAAGTAAAGGAATGACAGCAAAAATAAGGAAATGAATAAAGGAAAGATGAAGGAATAAAGAGTGAAAAAAGGAAGAAATAAGGAGTCCTCTGACAATCTCCTAGACACTGCAAAGAACCCAAACCATAAAGCTAGAAAAATTGCACATGCCAACTTTGCCAGAAAATGAGGGACAATGGATGCATGCACAAAATGTGCAAATGAATGAATAGACAAACTAGAATAAAAGTAGTCCCCCCAGCTCTCCACAGATGTCAGAGACTCAACTGTGAAGGAACACACCCTGAGTGAGAAAACAAAAGGCAAGATTTTTTTACTGGAAATAATAATAAAGAGCTCACTAAAGAAAGGCTTTAGGGTTTTCACAAACCCTCAGAACATGGAAGAGGAAAATGACACAGACTATGCAAGGATGATTTATCTCCTCTTAACACTGACTACTATGTACACAAATAGATCTTGTGTGAACAATGGATCAGTCAATGCTGTAGCAGGAGCTGGTATCTAGTATGAAAGAGACAACATACAGAACAAAGCACTAAGACTACTAAACAATATATTCCAGTCAAACAACACAGGGGAGGCCCTAGCAATCCTGAGAGCAGCCTCTACAGCCCCTAACAATAAACTCCTCAAAATTATGAGCAATTCCAAGCTAGTCCTTGATAGCATAATGACATACCTCAAGAAGAACAAAGACAGTGGATTGGACGAGGTCTGCCAACCAACACCTTATGAAGGCCCTGGCAGCAAGATTAAAAAGCAGATCCAGAATCACAATTCTTGAGAAAGTTAAGAGCCACTCTGGAATTGAAGAAAATGAAGGCACAGACATATTTGCTGAACAGAGAACAAAAAGAGCTAGTCCAGACCACATAGACCTAACCCCTCCAAGGTGTCAGGAGACTCCTCATTTCTCCCTTCTTTCACTCCTTATTCCTTCATTCTTCCTCTACTTATTTCCTTATTTCTGCTGTCACTCTTTTACTTTACTGCTTGTATTCTTTCAACACTATCTATTAGTACTATTCTCAGCCCTTGAGATGCTCTGGTTCTTTAGTTATCATTCAAACAAGTGTAGCCAACGCTTTCAGAGGCTTAGTAAGCATCCAGAGGCTTAGTCATCTCAAGGCTAGCCTCCAAATTACTAAGCAAGTCACATGAGACATGTGCATGACCTCTGGCAATGGCAATTTCCAAGTTTTTGATTATTTTCGGAGATTTTCCTTTTTTAGATTATAAATTTTATTGTGGCTTTTGTCATGCTATACAGTTACTTCCCACACTTCTGGAGCCTTGGAAGCATCACTCCTAGCATAGGGAATCCCTAGACTTGTTCTCTTTGGATTTCCCTCTGCCAGCTGTATGACTGAGCCATAGCCTCCAGAGGTTGCCCTTACACAAGGGGCTACAACCTGTAGGAGGGCAAACTTTCAAACATCACCCAGGCAATGCTATACAAGGCATGATTGAGAGGAAGATAACACTTATACAATGCAGAACAATAGCCTACCTAGATGCAACACGATGAGCAATCAACAATATAAACAAGGAAGCATCTACTGATGACAGAATATGGAGATCAATTAAAGACAAAGACCTATCAAGGGAAACCAGAGCTTTCCTCTAGAAAACACTGCATAATGGATATAAGTGAGGAAGTACTAGGAGAACATATCCAACTATGAAAGATGAGCCCTGTGCATACACTGCAACAACAATACTGAGTCTATGGAACACTGTCGAGGAAATTGACTCTTGACTTGGCTACAGTACGTGATTTGTTTATGCCACTTTAATGTTTCTTTGAAGTTCCAAAAGTCTTGGCTACGTGCCACAGAGACACATATCTATTCAATTTGGCTCCATTTACTCGTGACATGTCTTATCACTAGTTTAGTTTAAAATAATGTACTCTCATTGGAGTCAGGGTATCTTTTGATCTTCTTGACTTCAGGTACAAACTAATTTACATCCAATATATGCATCTTTTGATCTCCTTGACTTCAGTGTATTAAATTGTCAAACCACTGCAAATATATCTATATGTTGTGTTAGTTATAGGCCCCAGTGTTGCAAATGAGAATACTTCTGAAACCTTACAGTTTCCTAAGTTCAACAGCACTAATTACCATGTTTGGGCCAACAACATGAAAGCGGCCTTACAGTCTAAGGTGCTTTAGGATGTTGTATCCAGCCACGAACCTTGCCCTCCTAAACCACCAACTGTATATCAAGACCTTATGACAACTAAAAGCTCCAAAGAGGACAAACCATCTGTATTGATTCCTAAAGAGGGCAAGGACTTCATGGAAGTCCTACAGTCTAAGGAGTTTGCTACTTGGCAATTCGCTCATGATAAACATGAGCACTGGCTGAACAAAGATGACTCTGTCATGGGATTGATTCAAAATGCTGTTGAATACACCCAATGCAAATCTATAGTCAATCTTGAAAGTTCCAAGAAAATCTGGGACCATATGCACAAAAATTACATCGACCAACAGAGCAGTATAAACATGCACTATTATTACCAACAGCTCTATGCCAAAAAATGGGACAGCAACTCACCCTTGACTGATTATTTGGGGTTTTACATGGGCATCTGTCGCCGTTTTATTAAATCTGGTTACAAGGTCAATGATCACACTATCCTAAATGCAATTCTTCTATTGTTGCTACGCATGCCTACTTGGGAGATCACCAAACAGAATTTATTGTTTCATGGCAATCCTTTTACCCTTGAAACTGTCACAACAGAACTCTTGTTCGTCCACAACAGATTATCTTTCAAGGACAATGCTACTCACAAAACATTGGCATTTGTCTTGCAAGGAGAACCTAATTCAAGTGGGAGCAAAGTAGCAGCTAAGGGAACAAAGAAGAAATTAAAGCCGAAGCATGAACCTAAGCCTGATGACGTATGTCACAACTGTGGCAAAAAAGGTCACTGGCAACCTAAGTGTCCCAAGCCAAGGAAACCCAAAGGTAACAGCAATGCAAACATATCTATTGCTATGTCCAGCAATGATACTTGTGAGGTCAAGAGTATTGATGGCAACCTATAACGAGATGCCTGGCGGCTTACTTCTAAATAGTGCCACATCATGCCATATGGTAACTGACCAATCTTATTTTGTCGAGTACTATGGTGTCGACAAACAGCATATCTCCGTGGGTAGTCTTAACTCCTTACCTGTTAAAGGCAAGGGCACTATTGCGTTTAGGACCTATCTTCCTAGTGGAACAAACAACGTCTCTCTCCATGATGTATTGCATGTTTCTACCCTTGGTGCAAATTTACTAAGCCTAGGGTCTCTGCAACGAGCTGGAGCAGCTATTAATGGCCTAAAATATGGTATCAGCTTATCCTGGAACAATCATGAGTTCATGCGTGCTAACCTGATTGGCAAATGCAGCACTCTCTATCAAATTGAGACAATGGTTTTGGGAACTGTGGATGATCAAAAAGCTTTCATAGCAAGCAAATCTACCATGCACTTATGGCATCAATGGCTTGGTCATATCAATCCTAGAACCATCAAGACTATGATGGATCAGCATTTGGTAGACGGGATAAATATAAAACTACCTTGCAAATTTGATCATCTCTGTAGTGGGTGCGCCAAAGGAAATCCATCAGACCTCCACTCCCCAACTCAAGCCTAACCCACTATGAACAAAATGAACTGTTAGTGATGGGCCTTACTAGTCCAATGAGAGTTGAAACTTGGGACGAGAACCAATATGCACTAGTCATAGTCAAAGTCAGCCAGCAATACCCAATGGCTACACTCCTTCACAACAAGGAAGAAGTCACTGACGCTGTACAAGATATCATTGCACAATTTGAGCGTGATGGGAGTAAACTCATCAAAACTTTGAGGACAGATAATGATACTGAATTCATGAATGCTGAAATGGCTAAATTCTGTCAGAGAAATGGCATTAAGCATTAGACAACAAATCCCTACCATTCGCAGCAAAATGGTATAGCAAAATGTACTATTGTCATCCTCACGGAAATGGTCAGAAGCATGCTGCACGGTGCAAAAATAGACTTATGATATTGGGGAGAGGCTTTCATGTATGCTGTTTACATATGCTCTCTCACTCCGACTTCAGCACTTGAAGGAAAAATACCTTACACCCAATGGTTCAGTCGGATCCCAGATATCTCACACCTTTGCATTTTTGGCTCTCTAGGATGGGCACATGTGCCAAAAGAAGTACAACAGGGAAAGCTGGAATCTAGAGCAGTTCATGTGAGGATGCTTGGGTGGTGGTCTGACAAAACAAAGGGTTATAGATTGGAGGACTTGGAAAACAGAAAACTTATTGCCGTGAGAGACATCAAATTCTATGAGGACAATACTCCCAGCAAATTAGCTTGCATCAATCCAGGATTAACTCAAGCTATGACCAAACAGATAAATGAGTTCATTGATACAGCTAGCTATCCTGAATCTGATGCACCATGCAAAGTTTCCATTCCTAATCCCTCATCAGAAGCTGAAGTTGAAGCCCAACTTGAAGAGATCAAGTCTTTCAGCAATGAACATGATTGCAGCACCTCAGTGGATGAGTTAGTTTACCCTTTGAGTACTCCACCTCCTTCCCCAATTCCATCTCAATTGCAAGTACCTTCAGCTCCCCAAAAGACCAACAAATGGAAAGACTTGCTATTACGAGAACCCTCTTTGCAACAGAAACGTCTACCTACTAGATATCGTCAAGACTCAAATAACAATGAGACAAATCACATAGCTTTTGTTACTGTTTCTGGACCATGCATTGAAGATGCTTTGAGCTCTAAAAAGGCTGAAGGTTGGAGACAGGCTATCGACTCCAAGTACCAACAACTCATCAGCAAAAAGGTCTTTGTGGGGGTAAACAAATTGCCTCCCGGAAAGAAAGCTATCAGAAGTAAAGTGGTCTTGAAAGAGAAACTTGATGAAAATGGTCAACATGCCAAATATAAAGCTTGAATTGTTGCCCAGGGATTCTCTTAAGTTCCTGGTGTTGACTATAAAGATATGTTTTCATCAGTTGCCAAATTCACAACTTTGAGGGTATTCTTTACTCTGGCTGCAACTTTGAATTTGGATGTCCACCAGATTGATGTGGTCAGCACTTATTTGGAGGGAAATTTGGAGGAGAAAATCTATATGAAAGCTCCTCTTGGCATAAGGAACTCAAAATACTGGAGGCTTTTGAAGGCAATATATGGACTTAAGCAAGCTGGTCGCAAGTAGAAAGAAAAACTACACAAAGTTCTCATGAACTTAGAGTTCTGTCAATCCCACGTGGATGACTGCTTATACATCCTACTGTCAGGGGACTTCCTTTTCCGGCCATCCCAGAGATCTCTGGGACCCCCGGGACCCCCCGGGCTTCCTTTTTCGGCCATTTCCCTTTCTGGTCA
>QLOM01006520.1:0-16927 GCA_003313785.1 Termitomyces sp. MG148
GCAGTCCGACGGCCAGACCGAACGCGTCAACCAGGAACTGGAACAGTACCTCCGGCTCTTCTGCAATGAGCGGCAGGACAACTGGGACAAACTCCTCCCGGAGGCCAAGTTCCAGTACAATAACCGCGTCCATGCCTCCACGCAGCACTCCCCGTTCTTTCTGGACACTGGCAGGCACCCCCAGATGGGCTTCGAACCGCATGCACGATGATCGGAGAACGAGACGGTCAATGAGTTTGTTGACCGTATGTGGAAGGCACAGGAGGAGGCGGAGGCGGCCCTGACCAAGGCCAAGGACGACATGGCCCGCTATTATGACCGAGGACGCTTGCCGACCCCCCAGTACAAGCCTGGAGACTGAGTCTACCTGGACGCCTCCGACATCGCGACCACTAGGCCATCCCAAAAGCTCTCACACCGACAACTGGGGCCATATGTGGTTGAGCGTCAGGTAGGACCGTTGGCCTACAGGCTCCGGCTGCCCACCAGTATGCGGCGCCTCCATCCGGTCTTCAACGTGGTCAAGCTTTCGCCCGCTCCGGATGACCCTATTCCAGGTCGACGTGCTTTGCTCCGCCACCTCCGGTCATTGTCAACAACCGCCCAGAGTATGAAGTGGAGAAGATCCTCAACAGCCGTCTATTCCGGCACAAGCTGCAATACAAGGTCAAGTGGAAGGGCTACGGTATCGAAGACATCTCCTGGGAACCCGCCGAAAACGTCCACATGCCTGCTCTGGTGAAGGACTTCCACTGTAGTCACCCTGAGGCTCCCTGCACAATCCGGGGCATCTACCCCGTCTCTCTGGTGGACCGCGCGGTCCGCAACTTGTTCTACCCAGTGCGTCGAGACGCCGCACTCTAAGGGGGGGGTGATGTCAGGGGACTTCCTTTTCCAGCCATCCCAGAGATCTCTGGGACCCCCCGGACTTCTTTTTCTGGCCATTTCCTTTTCTGGCCATCCCGGAGGTCTCCGGGATGCTCCCTTGCAGTTGTCGGACTTCTCCAAGATGTTGTACAGTTGTTCTCATGCCCCCGCCCCCGTACTGATGCACCACGCCATGGCAGAGGAATCCTTAGACTTGTTTTCTTTGGATTTCCCTCTGCCAGGTGATTAGTTACTTCTCTGTAATATGTACTGTCTCTAATACACTTCGGATTTCCCTCTGCCAGTTGCGTGACTTAACCGCAACCTCCGGAGGTCGCCCTTACACACACCTGACGATCCGCTCCTGTAATGAGTTAGCTACAAACACATTGTCAGGTCTTGTTAGATTCTTTGTAGCCTTGGCCCGGAGTGTCGGGACATGCGGTCCAAGGACCATGGTCATCTCATGTCTCGACACTCACCTTATAAGTTCTTCCACTTCATCCAGGTTCTATCTTGTAAACAGATGAGTGTTTCTTGGGCTATCCCACATTGGGTGGTGTTGGTTAAAGTTGCCCACCCATAACAGTTTCTCCCCCGTCCTCCTGCCCTCTGTACTTTGGAGGAAGAAGTCCAGGGCTCTGATGCTTCCTGAATTCTTGCATGCATTGTAAATGTTGAATATATGCACCATGCATCCATGCATCTCTAGGCATATGCCTACAACATCTGCACTCTCCACATTGAGTCTAGTCCAGCTGTCCGTTGCAATTCTCCTGCTGACCAACATGATAGCTCTTGTTCTCCCTGTGTTGTTTTCATTGTGCTTCTTAGGGTAAACCGTTCTCCACACCTGCGTTGCTCGTGACTGCTTGTTGAAGTCAAAATATGGCTCTTGTAAGCATATCACATCTGTGGTTTTGTTTATCGTGTTCAGTAATGCGTGCTGCACTGTCAGAGACTTGTTCACATTTTGCTGCTATATGGTCAATCTGTTCTCCCCCTGTCTTCCTCCCACTCCTCCGTCCCCTGCTTCTTTCTTATCCCCCCTCCTGCTATCCATGTTGTGCTTGCATTGTTAGGGCCTCCAGCAATGCCATCAGATTATTGTATTGCTGCTCATTCTATTCTCCTTGGTGCTGACTACCTCCTTGTCCTTGTCCTGTCATGCTCTGGCTTTGTGGGGCTATGTCCGCCCACCTGTAGCTATCCAATGTTGTTTGTGTGCCACCCATTTCTGCTCTCCTCTGTTGCTCTCCTCTTCCAACCTCTTCATTGGTGCCTTCTGCCTCTACCCCTGGCCAGTCGTCCTTGTCCCCCCATCCTGATTGGCGTTCCTCCTGCCATTCCTCCCTGTGCTGTCTCCCTCCTTGCTCCCTCTCCCAGTCTGTCAATTGTTACTACCCTGTGGTCTTCTAGCCTGGTCCATGTCCACTGCTAGTCAGTAGGATAATATTTATACTTCATCTCTGGTGATCTGTCAAGCATCCTGTTCTTCGCCTCCACAAAGACTAGGCATGTCCTTGCTGATGAGGGATGGTCATGTTGCTACCCCCTGGCTTGGCAGTTGACACACGCATAGCACTTGGTGTCCATGATCTTGCATTCTTTTGTCCTATGGTTTCCTGCACACAATTTGCAGGTGTCTCCATCCTGCTTACACTCGTTAGCTATATGACCCTTCTCATACCTCTGACACTTCAGACAGCGTTGGGGTTCTTGATCCAGCTTGCACGCATTCATCCTCTTGCCCTCAATTACCAGCCCGTTGCGTATTGCCACGTTGGCTCCTTTGTCGGTCGCACACACAATTATCAAGTGTGCCACCCTCGGATTTTTGCATTGCGTCCGGAGAGCTCTTGCCCATCTTGCAGACATCAGTTCTCCAAAGTGTAGTTCGTTACCATTCCCAACCATCTCCCCAACTGCTTGGTCGGGTCATCTCCCAAGCTTACTGGCACAAATTCCATGAATATGTCGTAGGTCCTGTCTTTCACAATGGTGCCCGCTCCTAACTTCTCTAGGTAGGCTTTTCGAACGTCTGGCTTTGCCAACCATTCAGCTGCCTCTGTAGAATTCAGTTCAAATAGTACCCTTCTGTTTCTCAGTTTTCTGGCATGGACAAATTCCACTTCTGGCCCATCAAGGCCTTGCATCTCCATGAGTTCTTGTACCAACTTTGCCTTCTCTATGAGCTCTCTCTCCATGAGGTTTTTCCAGCCTTCACCTCCCTCCGTGTTGTCTATTAGCATCTGCCGCGCCCTACTCTTGGTTTGTTGCACTACATCTTTGTGTTCTGCTTTGCAGGCCACCTGTGCATAGCTCATCTTCCTTCCCCATGTCCTCTTTGCCCTTTCTGCTCTCCCATCCTCATCTTCTCCCTCTCCTCCCTGCCTTGCCGTTCTCTCAATCACCTGCCCTTCTTCTACCTTGTTGGCCATCTCCTTGGCCTGTTCCGCCATCCTTTTTACTGTTGTCACCGTTGCTTCCGCCAGGTTTTCCAACACCTCCTTGTACTCGTCCATCGTCTTCTCCACCATTTCCAGCACCAGCCTCTCCATCTTGCTCACTCGGATCTCCTCCAACCCAATTGCCACTGCTCTCAGTCCATCCTTTACTTCTTCCATAACATCCTTTCTTGTGGTCAGCATAAGAAGGGCTGCCTTGAGTGCATCCACGTTGATTGTGTCCTCCATCTCTGTCAGTGCGGCGTTCTCATAGAGCCACGTTCTTGCTTCATCTGCTGTCTGTATCCTTGGTGCTTGTTCATGCGCAGCGCTTCCTCTGGTGGTTCTGCCCTGCGTTGTGACTATGGTCTTGCATGTCAGTTGCCCAGCGGTTTTTGCTGCTGTGCTCCCATTATTTGTCGACATGTCCAGGAGGTGCAGCACAGTAGTATGATAGAAGTTGTTTAGAGTGTTTTAATAGAGTTTGATCTACTTCTAATCCTATGCCCTACTGTTCCATGTTCTTTTGAGCTGAAAACTTGAGTTTCCATGGAAGTCAGATGGTGGTTTTAGATCAAAAGCGGTCCCCAGCTTGACTTGAGTGTATTAGGTCCATAATTATGTGGGACAGACATGTTGCTAACGCTTTTGTCAGAATTTTGTAATTGGTGTTCAGGTATGTTATTGGGCGGTAGTTTGCGATATCTGTTCTATTGTTTTTCTTGTACAGAGGACACATCCAGCCTTCTGCAAAATGTGAGTCTTCCATTACTCCATGTGTTTGAATCTCATTGTACACTAATTGTAGCATCTCTATGATATTACAGGTAGTCTTTTGGGCTCCTCCTCCTTTGTTGTGCTTTGAGTCATTTATGAATGGCCCATTCATGGACTTCTAGAATTTGTAGGTGATTCCATCTAATCCGGAAGCAGAGCTGTTCTTAGAATTCTTCAGAGCTAGCTTTATTTCTTCCTAGTCTAGTGGTTTCTCTATCTCCTTGTTTTGTTTGCTTGTTGTTCTTGTGCATAGCGTGTTTAGTGCTTTTACTATTTTTTCTTCTCTAACTTCCTTGGGCATGTTTCTGCTTTGTTTTTGCAGGTTCTTTTTCATGAGTTCCGCCATCTTATGTGAGTTATTTTCATAATGTGATATGTTCTCAAGGCATTCATCTTTTTTGAGGGCAAAAATAATGTTCCTTGGGCTTGCTATTTTGCTGGATTGTGTCCAGTACTTGCATATTGTTTCACCATCTAGTCTATTTTTAATTTTAATGTTTTCTCTCTTTTCCATATGTGTTGTCTTTTCTAGCTCATCCAGTGCTTTCATTATCTTATGTGTGTTATCTATTCTTACTTTTTCTTCCACACTCTTGTCTGACATTATGTCTGATAGTTCTTTTTCCAGCATTTCCTTGTCTTTTAGGTATTTTGGCACTGTTGTCTTTTTGCGGTTCCTGGCCATTAACAGAATATCTCTCTTCCACCTGTCATAGATCCTTTGCAGGTTATTGTTGTTATTACAATTCAGCATTGATTCCTTCATCTCTTCTATGGCTCTCACTCCCTCTGTTATTACTTTTGTTCAGAAGTGTTTGTCTTTCAGGATGTTCTTTTTTAGTACTCATCTCCCTCTTTCTATTGTTGAGGAGTCTGCATGTGCTATTTGGACAGATGTCAGGAGGTGGTTGGTTCCAGGTATACCTGATGGGCTAATCCTCCAATCTCTTGCTGATGGGGCAATAGGGTCTGCAATATATATTTGGTCTATTCATGACATTGATTTTGTTGCATCTTGTACAAAGGTGAAAGTTTGTTTGGTTGGGAATGTCTCCCTCCATGTGTTATTTAGTCTGAGCATCTGTTTTAGTTCATCCAGTGCTTCAATGGCCTCTTCTGGGTCTGGTCTTATTGGTGCACAATCTAGGGTGTCTTCCGTCATGTTGAAGTCCCCTGCTAGGATGTCCACCTTGAGGTTTGGATGTTTCACTAGGTATTACTTTACTTTCCTCCAGAAGTCCCTGTTTTCTACTCCATTTGTTTTTGTTATATTTGGCACGTATATATTTAGTATGCTAATTGTTTCTTCTTTGTGCTACATCACTTTTATCAGAATTTCTTTTTCTGGTACAATTTCTACCATTTTTGCATCTCTTGTGTTGATCAAGTTCTTATTCAGAACCACTGCCACTCCTCTCCTTCTGGTTGGGTTGGTTGAGTCAGGCAAGTTAAGTATTTTCATTCTTTTGCCAAAGAAGTTCTCAATTTTGTTCTTCCTCTCAGTTCTCAGATGTGTTTCTTGGATGAGCAGGATTCTGATCTTCTCATCTCTTAAAACCTGGTTCACATGGTTCCATTTTGTCTCTGAGATAGGCACCCTCATGTTTCTATATCCTTGGATGTTCAGGGTGGCTAGTCTCAATGCTGCTTTTGTGTTTTTCTTTAAGGGGTTTGTTATGTGTATTCTATCCCTGCCCTCTTCACTGGCATGTTCTCTTTGTGATCCTAATGTTCCTGGTTGACCCTCTGCAAGGTTGTTGTTTGTTTCTAGTGCCTCATCTTTGCTTTCATTTATGTCATTCATGACTTAGTCCTGGTCATTTTCTGGTTCTCTGTTTTGCAGACTTCTGCCTGACATGTTGCTTCTCATTTCCAAAGCTAAGGCTCTATTGCCTGTTGGAATGGTGCTTTGCCTCCAAACTGCACTATTGTGGTTTCCCTGCTCTAGAGACTGCAGCTGCTCTAGCTGCGGCCTGCTCTGGGCTCTTGCTTCCTCTGCCTCTGCTGGTATCTTCAGAGGGGCAAGCAGTAGTTGACTTGCTTCTTCCTCCTCCCACGGAGGAATAGGTGCCATTGCTTTGTTCTTGTTCACTTGTAAATAATAGATCTGTTAGTATTGTTGTGCTATTCATTGTAAGTATTGTGAGTGGGAGGGGAGGTTGGTTCCACTCTTTTGAGTAGAGGTTTGTGTCCTGCCATATGCATCATTTGGCTGGGGTATATTCTTATGCCATGCTATCTTAGATCCTCAAGTGTGCAGTGAAAACTTTATTTTCATGGGGTCTACATTGTTAGTCTATTAGGTGCTGTTTATGTGGGGGTTCTAAGCACAACCTCTGCCTCTTTTCATAAAAAATTCTCTCTTTCTCCTGTGTGCATTATAATTTCTCCCCATCTTGTGATTAGGAGGTCTTCAATTGTGGTTATTGCTAGCTGAGGGGATCGCATCCACAAAATTGGTTGCTGCTGTGGTGTTCTGCATTTCTTCAGGTTTGTAATCAAACCACCCAAGGAGCCTTGAGAGTAGACAATTACTCAAGTCATGGTCTATAGACTTGCACCCAGTGCAGAGTGGTTGTTGTTTTCCTGTCAGTGCGTAGCCCTTTCTGAAGCCCATTGTGTTGAATTTGCATTGACACATTTTTTGTCACAGGAAGGCATAGTTGTTGTCCTCAAGGCCCAGTGATGACACCCAAAAGTTGCTAAGCACTGTCTGGGTGGATAGTAAACCTAGCGCCTCACAAATGAGTAGTGTCAGGCAGTCGCTAGTTTTGAAAAAGTCCTGGGCAGGGTCCCAGAAGCCTAGTCTTTTTAGTGTGGGTTGGACTTGGAAAAACAAAGAGGTTGCTTAGCAATCTAAGCCAAAAGCCTGCAAGATGCTAAGGTGCTAGAAGTCGGTAAGGACTCTAGTAATGTAAACATTGGCAATAGTGTGCCTGTATGGCACCGTAAACACAAAAGTCAGCAAGCAAAGTCAGTAAGGTAAAGTCAGCAAGACTGTATCACTTAGCAACTTTGAGGACTTAGAATGTGCTGAAATGTGATTTGCACTGTGGGGAGTATGATTCAATAACAGCTATGTACAGTATTTATCTAAGTTGCCGTTTTAATTAAACTAAAAGTTGCTAATTAATCAGTCAAGAAAAATAATGACAAGGGCAATGGAATGTGAAAGTTGCTAAGTGACGGCATCTGTTAAGTTGGCAAGTGCTAACTCAACATCCTAGCAGTGAGAATGGTCAAATGTGCAGGGACTGTTGCTAAGGCCTGAAACTATCAAGGGGCCTGTCTCAAGTAAGTTGCTAAGCATTGGATAAGCAATAAGCATTGCAAAAAGTAATCTGATGTCAGATTTTTGAGAAGCACTGAGTTTTGATAGGCATTGCTAAAGGTCCTGGAGTTGGCTATCTCTAATCAGGGATCTGAATAGGGGCTGAGCTGAAGTCAGGTGAGCTTCAGGTGATTGCTGAGTCAGATGGTTGCCAAGTCAGGTGATTGCCAAGGTCCCATGGTCACTAAGTCTTGTGATTGCCATGTGACTGGTAGATTGTCATATGACTGCCAAGTCAGGTGGTTGCTAAAGTCCCATAGTTGCTAAGTCAGGTGATCCCACACGTTGCGTTCTGTAGCCTGAGTTCAATTCCTGCTTGCTGCAAAATATAAGTTGTTAAAAATAGCGCCAGTGCACTGAGCTCAGCCAGAGGCTTATCACTGGGTCTTCTAAGAAGTATATATTCCAAGCTTGAGTATGATTGTTTCTCTTCCTAAGGAGGATGAAAGAAGCTCAGATATGAGTTAGTATTTAGTGCATTGCTTCTTTGGCATCCTGGCCCATCTTCTTCTCTATGAAGGCTCAGATTTTGGGGTTGTCATAGAACTGTCAGAGGACCGGTCTCCAGACCGTATCCAACCCTATTTCAAGCTTAGTCCGATGATATGCCTATTCCTAGCAGATCTGACCAGCCGCTTGGCCCACCCTTTTCCCTTCCGTCTTGTAGTAGTTAGCTTTGATGAGTCATATGCCTGGACCTTACTCAGCATTGGTCATACTCCTTTACATACCGGGGCCAAATTAGTAAACAGTATTAGTAATAGCACAGCCACCAATGTAGTATATATAGGCAGCCTGTGGGATAGAATATCTCCAGGCTGAACAATAGCAGTGTTCTTCTGGCCTATCCACTGAACCAACCGTAAACTTATCTAGCGCTGTCCGACCCTCTGTTAGCCTTGCTTGCCTCTTGCCTGACTCCTGCCCGCCTCTGCGCTTGCTTGACTCTTGCTTGCTCCTTGCATCGCCAACTCTGTGGAAGGAGTTTCACAGATGTCAAGCGTTCCCCTTACAAGAACACTCTTTGTGCCAGTTCTTCTATTAGTACTTTGGCTCTCAGTGTGTCTTGGTACATTAAGCTGCTAATTGTAAGAATGTAGAGCGTGTTTGGAGCATTTTCTGGTACAAAGATGAATGTCTCTTCTGGCGTTGACACAACCTGTTGTTGATTGAGACTAGATATCAGGAGATGGTACAGGTGAGGGAATTTGTTGTTGTTTTTGGCTGGAAGGTCTTGGTCTGGGAAGACAACTGCCAGGTCTTTGTTGTATTCAACGTAGACAAGCTTTTTTATGATATTTTTGCATGCGGTCTATCATCCCAGTTTTACCAATGACAGTGGGCTTGTACTTCTCTCTGTACAGGGGTGCCCATAGTTTGGGTCCCTCAATTACTCCCCACTCCCGTAAGGTGGTAGGTGCTATGTTGAAGTTTGAGGCAGCCTCTAGGTGAATTCAAGGCCAGCCTCCCTCAGAGGTGGCCATCTTCTTCAAACCTTTTCCATTTGTTGTTATGTACTCAGACATCATGTCAATCCAGAGTTCTTGGATATCCCCTTGTTCTTCTTCTGCATTGGCTTGTTCATCTTCCTCTGAAAGAATGGGGGCTTGTCATTCTCATAGGGCTTCTTGCATGGAGTCCAGCATTGGTAAGGGCCTCTCTGCATCCGTTATGTGGTTCTTGGCTCAGAAGATGTTCTGGTTCTGGCATGTGTGAAAGGGGCTCCTGTGCTCTGTTTTCCCTCTGATGGAGGGAGTTGGTTCTATTCACAGGTGTGCTAGGGGTAGGCTAGTGAGTGCTGCTTGATTTTGTTGGTGTGTTGCTGGGGAAAGGGTGGCATCGTAGGCTCTGGGTTTTTTGACAATGTTTTGATTTGCTCTTGGAGTGGAGTCTGCAAAGGGATCAGCGTCTATCTCCATTGGTGCATTATTGTTGTCCATGTAATCTAGTGCCAAAATGGACAGGGTTGGACTCAGGCAGATATTACTCCTTGTATCACCTTCTGGTCTCTTGGTATGACGCCTTGTGCTTCTGTCCTTGGGCATGGGTTCTGTGTATGAGCCTTTATTTTGTTCTTTTACTCTTGCTGCACGTCTCTCTTTCTTGCATACTTTTCTGGGTATTACAATCTGCAACTCTTGCTGGTCATCCTGCAGTGTTAGTGAGGTTATACAATTGAGAGCTTTACAATTTTTATTATCTGGAAAGTGGGTGTTTTCATTGTGTCTCCCTGTACTCCTTCACCTCTGTCCCACATGGGTGAGATCTGGTTCATTGTTTCCTCCACTTCTGATGAAGGATATCCATGGTCTGCTTGCTCTTGGGCTGTTTCCTCATAGTGGGAGGACACTTTGTCTGGGAGTGTTTTGAGGCTCTGATTGCTGCTTGTACATGTAGGAAGTCTTGGTAAGTTGGCTTAGGTAGTTTCCAGAGATTCTGGGGGAATTTTCATTGTAGTACAAGATGGAGAGTTGGTCAGTGCTGCCACATAGGAATGTGGGGAGTTAGGTGCCATGAGGGGGTTGGACTCATCCATTGTGCTGTACTTTGGAGGCTCTATGTTTTTCTCAAATTTATTTTGTTAAATTTTTCCCCTCCAAAATTTTTGGAGGAGCAGGTTACTTTCCTTAAGTGGAAGGATGGTCATTTGTCTGACAACTTGAGGGACTGGACTGGCCATTTGCATGTGCAGGCTTGTAGAGCCTGCTTTACTGAAATGAACTCTTAGTTAAGCTAGGCCAAGAGCTGTGCATTTTCTAATGTTTTGGTGGTGCAGAACATGGTTCAGTCTTTGGGGTCTTTTTGCCACTACTTTTGTACTTGACCTGCGTTGTGCAAGGGCTTGAGAGGGGGGATTGTTTTACTCCAAAACCACTTTGACTGATATGCTTTGTAGCCTACTGCTTTAGTAGTAACTCACTTTGGGTAGCGTTGTGGGTTCCGAGCACTGACAGAGGTGTGCTTTACACTTGTCCTAAACTGACTACAACATGGTGATTCAGGTTCAAAGTGCTCCCTGTTTATTCCTATTTTAGTCAGAAATAAAGAGTGAGTTGCATGGGAAAATATAAATAAAGTCATGTGACTATGTTTGAACATATTTAGGAGTGGTTCAAGTTGGTTGAACCACATTTTGACCTTCAACTACCATCATAAAAATGACTCCTCCTGCACAATGCTCTACTGTTGCTTTTCTCCTTGCTCAAGAGTATTCTATCAGGGGACTTCCACTTCCAGAACTTCCTTTTTTGGAACTCCAGAGTTCTCCAGAAATTTCCGGAAATCTCCAGGATGCTTCTGCACCTTCCAGGAAGTACTGCATAGTTGTTTCCATGCCTTTGCTACTCGTGCTGATGCGCTGCACTGCAGCAGAGAGATTCTTAGACTTATTTTCTTTGGATTTACCTCTGCCAGGTGAATTAGTTACTTTCCTATTGTATTATTCTGTTTCTAATAAACTTTCCATTTCTCTCTGCTAGTTGTGTAACTTAGCCACAACCTCCAAAGGTTGCCCTTACAGCAGAACAACTCTCCTAATCCTAGTCTGGAAGCTCCCTATAGCTGCTAAAATTCATCTGGCTCCTATTTGTTGCTTCTCCACTAGGCTTAAGCACCAATATTATCTATGTCTCAGCCAGCCACTTTAGAAGCTCTCTCAGATGCTATGGCCTCTGGCAAGGAAGCCTGGACCCATCTGCTCCATCTAGAAATGCAAGTGCAACTTACTCAAGCCTCTCTTACTCAGCACACTGCCAAACTCACCCACCTCTGCCAAACCACCAAAACCATTTCCAATTCCCTCCACATGCTCTTCAAACACCTTGCTCTGGCAGCAGCCAACCCCCTGCTGCCTACTCCACTGGTGCAATGTCCTTGTGCTGCATGATCCCCTCTCCAAGCATGGAAGCGCTCCAACATTCCATGCTCAGTGATCTTTAACATGTATAATGGTGACCATGTGTCTGAGAAACATTTCTTCTCATCCTGTGTCACCTACATCCAACTCTGCAGCAACAACTTTGTCTCTGACCAGCTGAAGATTGTGTGGGTCTTGTCCTATATGAAGTTAGGACAGGCAGCCACCTATGCAATGAAGGTCTTCCAATGCCTCAGCGGCGTTGAAAGCTTTGTGGACTGGGCCAAGTTCAAACAGGAGTTCCAGAATTTGTTCTTCTCTCAGAACTCAGCCAAAACTGCTGCATTGATCCTGCAAGACAGGGATCAGTACGGCCAAAGGAAGCAATCTCTGGACAAATACATTGACTTGTTCTGCATGCTGGTAGAGCAGGCCAAGTACTCCAATGGCCTGCAGCTGTGCCTCACCTTTCAGGAAGGGCTCTATCCGGTTCTGATGGAGTGCATCGACAATCTTGTAGAGGGATGCCTGGTGAACAATCAGGTCCTCTCTTGGTACCAGATAGCTTGGGAGCAGTGGCAGCTCATGGAGCTCAAGTGCAACCTCTGCAAGGCCGCAGCCCCTGCTTCATCCTTATACCTACCCATCATGCTTCCTTGCTGACCAACTGCTCTGCCCCCAACAATGTTGTCAGCAGTGCCTCTGGCACCCATAGTACTACTCTTGGGTACTCCAATGGACATGGACACTTCTTGGCAGTGCGTGCCTCTCCCGTTCTTATGCCCACAATGCGGTGCACAGGGCCACTTTACCCACCACTGCCTCCAAGGCCTAAAGGTCCAATATCTATCTTTGAAAGAGCAGAAAGAGCAGTTCCTGCAACTCCTAGCAGCCCGCAACGTGACCAGGACTCCTTCTCTAGATGCCCCTGCCCCAGAAAGCACGCACACAACCCCTCTTGTTGCTGGAGAATTGGAGGAGCCATAGAAGAGTTTTTAGGGCAACGGGTGAAAAGTATGCCTCCATCACCTAGTGCTAATCAGTTTGCATCAATACAACTTCTGTAAATGACTCAGTACTCCTAACTGTAAGCACCACCCCTGACGTATCCAATGGCTCTTCTGAGCCCTCCTTGACTCCTTCTTTGGCACGCACTCCTGCCTGGGAGCACCATCTCCCTTGCCGCTATGTCATAGCATCTACTCCATTGCTTAACTTGCTCCAGATAAACGTGGAAATTGAAACCACCAACATGCAGCAGACCTGGAGCGTAGTTGCCCTCCTGGACTCCTGAGCAATCAGACTCTTTGTGGATGCTAGCTATGTGGAGCAGCATCAACTCACAACTTGGCTCCTTCTGTCTCCCATCCCAGTGTACAACATCAATGGCACTCATAACAAAGCGGGATCCATCAAGTTTGTGGTAGACCTCATCCTGTTAGAGAACTAGTCTCTGGACCATGTCCAACCCTATTCCAAGCTTAGTCCAACAATACGCCTATTCCTAGCAGATCTGACTGGCTGCTCAGCCCACCCTTTCTTCTTCCATCTTGTAGTAGTCAGCCTTGATGAGTCATATGCTTGGACCTTACTCAGCATTGATTATTGTTAGTCATACTCCTTTACATACCAGGGCCCAATTAGTAAACAGTATTAGTAATAGCATAGCCACCAATGTAGTATATATAGGCAGCCTGTGGGATAGAATATTCCCAGGCTAAACAATAGCAGTGTTCTTCTGGCCTATCCACTGAACCGACCGTAAGCTTATTAAGTGCCGTCTGACCCTCTGTTAGCCTTGCTTGCCTCTTGCCCGACTCTTGCCCACCTCTGTGCTCGCTCGACTCATGCTTGTTCCTTGCATTGCCGACTCTGTGGAAGGAGTTCTGCAGACGTCAAGCATTGCCCTTACACATCCTGTGCTACAAGTTCCATGCAGAGTGCACTATCTTTGCGGTCACAAGCATTAGCAAACAGGAAATGATTCTGGAATTTTCCTGGCTCCAGAAGCACAACCCAGAAATTGACTGGGCCTCAGAAGAAATCAGCATAAGTTAGCACCCATGACATTGCACCACCTGTGCAGACAAAGCAAAGAAGGAGTGGTGCACTGCAATGTGGGAACATGCAGCTATTTAGACATGTTGAGTGGAATACCTTCTGTTTGCAGATCTTGACTTGCTGGACCCTTTGCCTCTGGCATTCCCTCATAGAGAGGCCTTCTATGAGGATGACAGACATAACAGAAGGGACCCTGGCCAGGAAAAGGAATGCAAGGGGGAGTTTTTACCTGTGCCAGACTTGGAGCTTCTGGACAAAGCCATTAAGGTGAGAAACTACATCTACGCCACCACGCTACAACCCCTACTGGCTGCAGAGGAGATCCAGGTCAGCCAGACCACTTCCCAGTGGCTGGTCCAAGCCTTCATGGTATGAGCAAATGCCCCTCTCCAAGGGCTTTCCAAGATGCAGTCCCTGACCACCTGCACAACTTTGAGGATGTTTTCTCTAAGGCCTCATTTGACTCTCTCTCAGAACACAAGCAGTGGGACCATGCCATTAAAATCCTGCCAAATTTGAAGCTGGCCAATTGCAAAGTTTATCTGCTCATGCCCAAAGAGCAGAATGAACTTGACGTGTTCCTCTGGGAGAATCTAGAGTCCAGACAGATCTGCTCCTCAAAGTCCCCAATGGCCTCGCTGGTGTTTTTCATCAAAAAAAAGGATAGCTCCCTCCAGTTGGTCCAGGACTATCACATGCTCAATGCAATGACTGTCAAGAACCGCTACCTGCTTCTTCTCATCTTGAAACTAATCAACAACCTCTGGGATGCATGCTACTTCACTAAGTTGGATGTCTGCTGGAGCTACAACAACGTGCACATCTAGGAGGGAGATGAGTGGAAGGCAGCATTCTGGACCAACTGCAGACTGTTTGAATCTCTGATGATGTTTTTGTAAGAGGATGCTCTATTGTGGAAAGCCAAGCAGACACATCAACCACTCAAGCCAACCACCAAGTGGGGCGAGTGTCGAGCGAGCACAGAAGCAACTGGCAGGCAAGAAGGCAGGCCACCAACAAGGGGTGGAGCAGAAGGCAAGGTCGTCATTGAGGAGCTTACAGTAATGCTAATGTGTAGACCCAGAAGCAATGCTATTGCTAGAACTGAGGATGTTCCATCCACCAGTCTTACTTATATATTACATTGGATACACTATGACTACAGTGTATTGACTAATAGGGCTAGTATATACTAAGCACTAATGAGTAAGCAACAGTCAGCATGAGTAAGCCAGCCAATGGCATAAAGGCCTGCCGGCAAGTAGAGTGAGTCCAAAGACCAGCTGACCTGCCAGGTGTCAATGCCAAGACAGGGATGGAGCAGGATAGAGCTGGAGCGGTCTGGATGGTGGCTAGAGGTGGGTGCCAACGTCAACACAGACTAAGCAAGGCTAGGGTGGACGGTCTGAGGACCTGTCCCCTGACACATACTCTGCAAAATATATTGCCTCAGGTTCAAAATACCTCACTGGAGCTCATCATTTCCTTAGCAACCTTTATCCAGACTTTGCCAGAAACATCTCACACCCTTCAGTAAAAGCAGCAATACACGGCGCAAGAAAAATCAGAGCCAACCCTGTTCATTGAAAGCTTCTGCTTTGCCTGTCACATCTCCAAAGTTTTGTGGAGAAAGCTAGTCAAACTAACAATTACAACAACCTTCTCTTTGCAACTCTGATGTCATGCAACTTCTATGCATGCTATTGCATGGGTGAACTTACCCAAAGATCAAAATTCTCAATGGATTAGCAAAAAATCATAAAACAATGTTCTCTACATTTCTCACATGGTTATGCTGGCTATTGACTACCTTACCACAAAACAAATCAATTCTTTTGTGGTACAGACATTCTCTTCACAAGCCAAGACATAGCAGATCCAGTCTCCCTCCTCAAACATTATACAGTTTGACAAGACACATTGCATGGGTTGAGTAGAGCATTGTTCATAACAGAGGATGGTTTTCCACCTACCTGTGCATAGTTCAAACACAAACTCTTCTTATTTGTTGATTGAGCATATGGCAGCCATTCAGTGTGCATGGATGGTGCTACTTACTATGCTAGTCTGGGCCTCTCAGAAGATATTATTATGGCTATTGGCAGGTGGTCTTCAGTAGCATGGAAGACCTATATTCGCGACAACCCTTCAGTATGAGCCGCTTTGCAACTCACAGTAAGTCAATCATTGCCCCACCAATGATACACGCCTTTGACTGGATGCACAACAACACATTCCCTTCATCCTCTCATCCTCTTCTCTTCCTCATGGCTTCACGCTCTCATCATTTTTCACCTCTACCACCCCGCCTCACACCTTCACTGGCTTTTAGCTATTAGCATTTCAGTCTTACACCACATTACAACACATCCCAACAAATATATTCACAAGGATCGCTTTGCAATCAAGTATGACCATCATCCTGACCCTGAGGGAACTTGCAGCAGAGGCAAAAGGTTAGTGGTAACATGGGACTATGGTGTAATAGTAACATGCGATGCAGGTTCAAGCCCTGCTAGTTCCAGTTTTCCTGAGGTCATTGGTTTGATTCTCTGGAAGTGTTACATCCAGCTATTAGCATGTGCAGATTTCATAGCTTCAGCTATAGAGGGCCTGGAGACTGCTACAAAAGCAATGTGGTCTCCAGAGTTTGGATTGTCATCGCAATATCTCTGGGATAGGCAGCGTTTGCAAGAAGCTCTCTTTGGTAAGTCGTCCCATTTCTTTGATTTATGGGGAGCCAATGGTGCTTCAATTATAGGTTCTTGAACCAGGGTGATAGGTCTGGATGACATTGGGTTTTTTTTGCTTAGATAATTGTTGCACACCATGTGAATCTTTCCAAAAAGGCCAAACATTGAGGCAGTTTTTTGTTGAGCCAGTGTAAGTACTAAAATACACATGTATTGATATTTCTCAAGTTTCATGTGATCAATTTGCAGTGGGACTCAGCATCTGGGCAGTTTTTGTTCAGTCTACAAGACCCACTAACAAGTAGTGGAAATTCAATTCCAGTTTTACATGGAACAAAATAGTGTCAAATTATCTTAAAGGTGGAAAGAAGAATAAATACTTCTAAAACATTGCAGAAAAGAAGATCCATGCTCAACAGGTTGCTAACCTGCTGTGCCCAAATGACAATATCAGTGACTTCATGTGCCTTGTCAAGGTGTCAAACATGATGGGCTGAGAGTCAAAGAAATCAGAGTCCGAGTCCCTCATTAGAAGGTATACACACTTACAAGCACAAAAGTAATTGCAAGGCAAGTTCCAAGGAAAACGTCCAGCAACAAGTTGACTGATAAAAATAGATATAGAACTGAGGCAAGATAACCAATGTTTCTTGTCATCAACAATACTAAATATGTTTCTTTGATGGCGAAGTAACCTTCAAGCATAAAACCAGGCTCAAAAAGAGAAGGATGACATTCTGTAAGAGTACCATGAGACTCGTGACTACGTGACCTTATCTCATATGATATTTTCTCTGCTTACATCACTCTCCTTGACATACCAGAACCGATGTTATAGTTAGGTAGCTTTCTCACAATCGAGGACTTACAATAGTTCACACCGCGAGACTCTGAT
>QLOM01006525.1:0-12977 GCA_003313785.1 Termitomyces sp. MG148
AGATCATCGCTTGGCCTACTGGAAAATGCACCCCTTGCCATGCTCGAGATGCTTCCGCGTATATTGATACGTCTGCCTCACTCGAGGCAGACAAAAGTCAAGTCATCCAATAAAAATCATACCAAAACGCTGAAAACTGTAAGCGAGGAAAGTCGAAAACTGTAGACTAAGGATGCCGCACCTCATAAACCTCAAAAACCGTATAAAAAGACTAGTCGAAACCACAACAGAGCAGTAAACCAGGTGGTGAGGCGGCAGCCATCAAGGAGTGATGGCGCGGGAATAACCGAGGAGGTGGCAGTGTTCGGCAGGGATTAGATCTCGGCATAACATCCGAGATCAACATCCCGCCCAAACACTGACATCACTCAGCTCGCCACCGATTCGTCGTCCCGCTTCTAAAACCCGCCGCACAACCACGAAGATCCTCGCAGCCCACCACGGCGCACTCGAGTCGGAAAAAGAGACGTAGAGAGGCAACGAGCTGAAGGAACAGAACGACAGAAACGCGGGAAAAGGTTTAGCCAGAGAAGAAGGAAACCACGCGGTCAAGTACCAGGGAACGCGAGTGCCGGTGCCCAGCCTCGGTAAAACATCGAGCACGTCAAGCACCCGGGCCCGGTAGCACGACGAGACGACGAAATCACACGCGGGGCAAGCATGGTCTGTGCGTCAAAGACCGGAGTATAAAAGGAAGCGGAATTTGGGGGAGTCGACAAGCAATCGACCCGCCACGGCTCAGAGTCCCCAGGGAGTGGACATCTTAGGCCAACGCGATTAGATAGACTTCGGGTTAATTAGTATTAATACTATTTGCATCCCAATTTCGAGTGTGAATTATATTTTACATTCAAATTAAATTCAATAAAAATTATAAGCATCTTTTACAAAGTGCGCGCTAGTGTAACTACTGCCCCACGTACTCTGTGGAATTGGAGAATTGAAATACACCAAAGTTTAGTCTGACTTCCATTTCGGACTACTTTACATAAAGTAAATAACCTAATTTCGCATCAATATTGCTTGTCATGGCAGAGAAGGAGCCGGAATGGTTAAAGAAAGTCAATAAAGATTTTGGAAGAGCACTGGAAGCTAGGACTGGGAAGAAACCTGATTCGATCGTCGCTTTTGGTCATAACCACATCAGCCCTGATTTGGCCCTATCATCAGGACAGGGAGAGGACTGGGCAGAAGAAGTTATTGCATGGATGACATAAGAAGTTTTACAAATCAATGTATGTACCAAGATCAACAGTGTTTTGTCGCGAGTTTGCATTCACAAGAAAGCCAAAGCCGAGCCTTAAAAAGCACAGATCAGTGAAACCAATTTCATTGGAGACAGTAAACTGGAGTAAGAAGAGTTTAACGAAAGTCGTCTTGCATGACCTGCTGATGGGGTGTGCGTACCTCTGCGTACCTATCCTTCAGAACTTGCGGGAATCAATAGACACGCACCACAAGACATGCTCTGCAGAACTATAGCACTGTATAGTAAGCGATAGTTGCAGAGGTAGAGAGAATCGAGATCGTAGTTCGAGGGCTCGCCCATCCAAGTCAGAAGACCAGAGAGCGTCACCTGAGTCGGCGACACCTGACTTATCAGGTGGATCGGAAGTCATCCACGCGTGTGAATATATCTTGGAAAAAGCTCCAGTATCTATTCTGGAAATCCATATTCGCGTCAAGTGTCACTCGACTTGTTTGATTCCCACAAGTCAAAAATCGGAAAATATAAGGATTATCGTTTCTTGTGGCGACCTTCTCATTTTAATGCACGGGGATGGTATGAAAAAGTTGCCCCACGGACCTGCAAGGCAAAGGAGAACCATGCGTGAAATCAATTCATACTTGTGTCCGTCACTGTTGTATTTTTCCTAGGTCACTCTGGCGAAAACTACATTCTCGAGTTTGATTGAACTTGACTAGTGACTGGCCGGTAGTTACGAATCTGGACATCGAAAATTCCACGAGAACATAGAAAGGATAAAGTGAATCAAAAACGAAACGTGGCTCGTTCCGAATCATATTGCTTTGTGAGATAAACATCTTTTCCAGGGAAGGCCCTTTCTAATGTCATGAATTAGAAGAAGCGGAAGAGTTACAGTGATTACAGAAGTGTTGATCGACCAAGCTTCTCGCTTCCAGAAAGAATTGAAGACTCTACAAAAAACTAGAACTGAATGACAAAAGATCACCTCGTTTCACACAAGACTCAGTCGGGTAGTAAACGACTTATATTGTGTGTCTAGCTACCTGTTTGACACAAGACTAATATATGAGTTAGTTAATGTGGTATCGTATCGTAAGGTAACTTGACACACACCTCAGTCGGGTAGTAAACGGTGTTGTCTCCGTTTCCGATCCGTATCCTTGGAACTGTATAGCACTTCCCTCTGCGACACATTTGGGTCTGATCACGTGTTCTCGACGCGTACCGCGATCTCCTCCAATACACCTTGTTGATCTCGTATTGTAGACCGCATGGCACCTTTACTCGTTGAAATGTGGAGAAAACATTTCGCGAGGCGCGCCCAAGGCTAGAAGCAGGTTGAACGTTGAACGTTGAGGACCTAAACTAAACCTGTGTTTCGAGAGTGACGACATCGATACGTCGGCGTAACATCTTCGATTGGCAATCCGAGTTCGATCGTCCAACACAAATCTGTGATCTCGTGTCACAAGTTGAACGGACCTTCTCTTGTTCCAAGACAGTTCTGCTCATTTTCAATAGTTTTTGAACTTGCGAGTCTCAAACTGGTAAACCGCTCAACCTCACTGTGCTCTCGTCAGAGCCACGCTGCCAGAAAACTCGTCCAAGCTCTCAGTGAGCCATCAGATCTTCAGTCCGGCTCATTGGAGTAGATCTGCTGGTGAATGCGCAATCTCTCAGCCTTCACGAAAGGGACGAACGAATCGCGTCGTTTAACGCGTCAAAGATGCCGCAGGCGCGTAGCAACACTGGCCGAGCCCAATTGCGCCCTCCGTTACCCCATGGAGCAATGTCGCGCCCCTTTCTACCCCCCTCCTATTACGCTGCTGCTGCAGGTATCCCGTACGACGGGAACAAGCACATTACAGACACAAAAAAGGGCAGCTTGAGCGATTTAAATGCCCGCGCATTTATTTCTGCCTATCCTTATGACGCAGAACCCGATTCACAGTCATCATTCGGGTCCAAGCTCATGGAAGACAAACCCCCGGTCCCGCCCAAGTCAACTCGACGCAGTCGACGTGAAAGCTTGCTTAATGACCTGCCTCAGCTCGAAGCCAATCTTCTTCCTTCTCTTCGTGACACCATTGACCGAATGACGAAATCGCCATCGCAATTAGAACCTTCTGGCACACCCCATCTCAGCATACCTCGACCTTCTGGAGCGTTTAGATCTTCGCGATCTCTGTCACCATCATGCGCATCGCAGGAGAAACCAATAGCAAAGTCCACTACTCCTGAGCCGTCTACGAGGGGCACCAGCTCCCCTGCTGACGTCTTGACACCGCGAACCACACCAGCAAAAACACCAAGAACCACGTTACGACCACCAGCACCAAAATTGCAATTGAAAGCTTCGAATGACTCACCACCTAGCACTCTTCGTAGTATACTCAAGAAAATGCCAAAACAGGATGCTACCCCTCCTCCGATTTCTGAAGGTGGCTTGAGCCGTAGATCAACTGTGAGCGTAAGTTTTCCAACTTTTTTCTTGATGTGTTGACCAATCCATTCTTTGCAGAACGTTTGGAAACCAGTCAATCAAACTATACGCTCCAGGTCACGCACAGATCCAGGGATCCTACCGACAACCACATCTGTTGAAAGAAATCCTACAACGTCCGAGATCGTTGAACAACCCAATGAACAGATAACACCCCGCCTACAATCGTCTGGTATACCGCGCCTTCAGTCCAGACGCACAGGAGCCGGCAACTGGTGGTCTACTGACGAATCTGATGCCGATGGCCAAGAGAAGCCAAGAGGCAGAGATCGTCGTCAGCTCATCGTTCCTCGTGGCGTTTCTCAGCCGACTTTAGAGACGGAAAATGAGAAACGGAAGGGAATGCTCGGTGGGGTGAAACGAGATCCTTTAGGTGGTAGTCAGTTGGTGGGACTCGGAATCGGTCTCGGCTCGGAGAAGGAGAAGAAAAAAACCAAAGGTGGTGCTTCGCGTCAAACATCCACACCGCCACACCCAGACATCTCTCTTTATTCAACACGCCGCGTAGCAGACGATCGCACTCGGGCACAGCAGGATAACTCTGCTTTCGAGGCGCCTTCGGTGTACAAGCGACGTCGGGAAGCGCTTCGTGACATTGTGTCAAATCTCCACCTCGATGTTGATCCGACAGAGGGTGAAAGCGACTATGACGGAGAGGAAGGTGTAGCTATCAGTGGATCTCAAATTTTCACCGACTTTGCACAAAGGGGGGATGTCGATGTTGACTTGGCGACACAAGAACATAAAGAGACCAGAACTTTATCATCTACTCGCAGACTGCGTCCGAGGAGTGCAAGTCATACACCAACACCCACGTTCCTCGTATCGCCCAACCCCGACAGCATATCTATTACAAGATCACGCACCTCTCTGCTAAAAACGTGTCAACTTGGGCCGTCTCGTACACCGATCCTCAAAGTCCAAGCTCAGGCTCAATGCGAACCATCGTCAAGGTCAAGATCACCGATCACACCACAGACCGATACACCTGCTCCCGCGGCGGTACGCCGACATTCTGTGTATCATCGTTCTACAAGTCCCACGCATGTGATTGGCGACAAGAGCATTAGCGAGGAGAAGAGTACGTCGGTTGATCGGCGGAGTTCCGGTGCTGGCGTACTTAAAGGACGACGTGGCTCGGGTCAGCAGCGCCGCGAAGGTGCCGGCGTCGACGACAATGAAAACGACAGTAAACATGCATACGAAGATCGCCGGCATGCGCTGCCACATGTGGAAAGCGACTTGTCGTCGGTAGGGAGCATGTACTGGGGCGACGACAGCGAGTCGGAGCTGAGCCCTGCGGCCGAGACGCTGTTCCAGAAACTTGGCCAGGGAAGAGCGGATAAGAAAGTGAGTTCGGGTTTTGCCTTTTTCTTACTTGCTTGCTTGTATCCAGTTCTAATTTGGGTCGGGAACGAAAGGCGAGTGTAGACAGGGGTCTGCGTGCAAGCGTTGTGTTTAGGACGCCGAACCCGTGGGCATCGGCACACGAGGACCATCGGCCGCGGCCGCGGTTAGTCAGCCCCCCGCCACCGCCGGCGGTGGCAGCGGCACACGCGGAGTCTCCGAACGACGCCGGCACAGAGGCCACGGAGACGCGACGGCAGGATGTGATTATGGAGATCTGTGAAAGCGAAGAGGCGTTCGTAAAGCGTCTGCAGGTATTCGTGGAGCTGTTCATTCTGCCGCTGCGCGTGCAGGACACGAAAGCGTGGATCGCGGGGGTGCCGACTGAGATTGCGCGACTGTTGGATTGGCTCGAGGACATCGTGGTACTGCACACGCAGATCTCGGCGGCACTGGCGGCGGCGCGCGACGCACAATACCCCACGGTGCAGCAGGTGGCGGAGGCTATGAGGGTCTTTGTGCCGAGGCTGGAGGTGTACCAACCATATTTGGTGAATTTGGAGTGTGTGGTTGGGATTGTGGAGGAGATGGTGGGGAACGGAGAGAGTGAATTTGGGGAGTTTGTGAGGCTGCGGGAGAAGGGGATTGAGTGTGAGGGGTGGAATTTTCAGAGGTTTCTGATAGAGCCTGTTAATTTGCTTGCAAGGTTGCCGGGGTTGTTTAATGTGGGTTTTCCCCTCGTGTATGTGGTGTGTGCTGACGGTTTTTGTGGTAGCGATTGTTGGAGCTGACGCCCAAGAGTCATCGCGACTACATGCCGACTCTGGCGTTAACACGCTCAACGGAGATGCTAATACGTGTTATGACGGAGGTCAAACTCCGCGAGGACGAATATGACTCTATACAACACTTTGCAGCGCGCATACGGGGTCTTGTCTCTTCTTCCTCCTCCTCGAGGTACCTAGCGACGAGGGAACGCCGGCTCCTGCATCACGGGATCATGCATCTCGTCGACGTAGAAGCAAACGATCTCCCGGGTGGGGCGGGGGCTGGGGCGCTGTTCCGGTATTTCCCCCCGGGCATCAATGCGGGGAGTGTAGTAGCGCAGCGGGCCGCGGCCGCGTGGGGGAGGGGACGCGCGAGGGCTGGGTCAGCGTCAGGATCAGGATCAGGGTCGATGAGCTCGTGCGAGCTTAGCACGTCGGGTGCGTCATCGGTCTTTTTTCCGTCGTTCAAGATGCCATGTCTGAAAAGAGGGGGTGGCGGACGGGTGATGTCGCCGGGTCCAAGCCCGACGCCGCGTGATGGTACGAGGGGGACGCCAGTGAGGGTCTGGGTGTTTTCGGATTTGTTGGTGCTTGCTGCGATTGCGTCGGAGGAAGGGAAGGAGGGCGAGGAAGATGAGGATGTGTGGACGCTGTTGAATCACATTGGGACGACGAGGGTTTTGGATGTTCGGTGCCCTCAAGGAGATGAAGATGAGAATGAGGTACCAGTGGATGAACATGGTTCATACTGGCTTCACTGTGTGATTTCGTATCCATCTGACGTTTTTTTTTCTAAGAGGTAATTACGATTGAAGTGTTTGCGGTGGATGCGAAACGGCTTAATCAGACGCTGGATAGGGATTTGGACAAGAGCCCGGTGTTTGTTTTGCATTTAGAGGTTCTTGCACCGACGAGTGAGGATGTGGATGTGGATGAGGAGAGATGTCGATGGGTGACGGCGTTTGCACGTGCGCAGCGCATGACGGTGTGTGCTCTCTCCACGCCTGGACAGTACAGTGGTGGGGATCATGCGTTGTGCGATGACATGCATTTGGACGCCACGGTTGACACGCACGAGGCTGTGCGGACCCTTGTGGCGTCGGGGTTACCGCTGCCAAAGAGTCCATCGATGATACTCTGTGCTGGTGGGGCGGGGGCAGGGACGGGAGGAGAAGTGCAGCGGAGGGAGGAGAGGGAGGAGAGGGGGTGGTGGGCCGTGAGGTTTAGACGCGTGCTGAGGGAGGTGGTGAGGAGGGAGGGTGATTAGGTAGTAATGTGGGTCACTTCGTCAAGAAAAAAAAAATCAAATGGTGATTGAAGACCATTTTTAACGACGCCAGCAGGATTTGAACCTGCGCCCTCAAAGAGGAACAGATGAATTTGTTAATTCTAATCTGTCGCCGTAACCACTTGGCTATAGCGCCTACAAATACAAGGCTTTACCGCCTAAACCTGCTTAGCAACAGATGAAAAACGCTTTGGTAGGAAAGACACCTGGAAACATATTCTACCAGCCATGAAGATCGACGTAAAAGCGGATTCCGAGGGTAGGGAGCTTTTTCGAAGGCCTCTGCGCGTCAACGTCGTCACCCCCTGTGCCTCCCCACGTGCGTTCTCGGGCCGTTCGCTGCACGGTGCCAAAGTTTGGCAGATGCTGTGCTGAGGACAGCAGGGCCCGCAGGTCTCACGTTCAGTGAGTCGTCGTTACGCTCTCTCACATCAGTCGTCCTGGCACAGGTGAGCGCACAGCCGCTCTCTCACCACACCTCGTCTCATATCTGCCGTGCAGAGCCGTGCTTTTTAATTTATCTTATTCTTCAGTTTAATACTAAACTACTTCCACTCTGCACGGTGAGACATAACGAGCACCCCGCGATGAGTGACACTCATCTCTCACCCCAGATCAATCGGACTCGAACTTATTTGAAGGCTGTAGCCGATTCAAGAGTCCGATTATCTATTGTACGCCCAGCTCGTCTCCGGTTACGACAGAGGCGCTCACCCCCCCCTTTCATTACACATTAGATTTCATTTCGTGTTGTCGATTTTTTCGTTTATTTTATCTCGTCCCTCGCATCAATAGTCTTCCATGAGTGATGAACCGTCTACTTCCCTGCCACCTTCGCTTTCCTTGCAACAAGCCCAACATCGTGGGGCCTTCCCGGCTCTTATCGAGCAGATCAACAATCAAGTGTCTCCGCAACACAGACCCCTCGTGGACCGCATCTCTAGTCGGTCTCCATCACCTGTTGCCTTCACCAGTGAGGTCAGGGACCGTGCAGCGGAGTGTAGGAGGTTGGTTGACGAAACTGTTGATGGTTTGAGGTCTTTCGACAGCTTTACCAAGAGTCTCAAACTCTTGGGGCTTTCCTCCTCGGAAGCCAACAACTATTTTGAAGAGGTGCAACAACGCATTAAAATTCGTCGCGGAGAGAAAGGCAAACAGCGTGAAATTACCCCATATGATCCGACCCCTGAAAGATCGGATGGGGAGGGATCTGTTCCCAGGCACCATCGTGGCACCACTATTTCTGAGACCGAGAGGATTCAGCAGGATCATTTACGAGCAGTTGAAGCTGCGGGATGGACGAAGCTTCGGGCTAAACTGGATCACCTTAAAGACCCTGTTGAACGTCAACCCTCAATTTCGCTTGATCAAATCGCTGACATCCTTGGTCAACCGAAAATCTCCTCTCATGTATCTGGAATTCCTCCATCGGTGCTTGCTGCGGCGCCTCATCTTGCACGTCTCCAAAACAAAGTTTCCGCAGATCCATACATTGCAGAGACCTGGCATCTACGTCAAGAGTTTGCTAAGGAATCGGCCCTCGACCCACTTATTATCCTCGGGCAGACCCAACGTCTTAAGGATCCGATTTCATGTGCGATGTGGAAACTCATTATTCTTGATCATTACGTCGACTTTGAAAAACTTTACGCGTCCCTGGATAGGGGTTATGGCCAGCATGACGAAGCAAAAGATTTTGGTGCTGGATTTTCATTGGTCAAGAAGGATGTTGCTACTGCTAGACGTCCGGTTCGAACTGAGTCTGACTGGACGCGGGTCTTTGATGCTTGGGAGGCTGCTGTTATTCTTTTCTACCCGCACTGTGAGGATGAACTGCTTCTCTACAGGGCAAAGATTGTGGAGTTTTGCCGCACCATCCCAAACGGCGCGTCGATTGCTATCCAGTTTGACCGTGACACTCGCGATCGCTATGCTCACAATCCTTTTAGGATGGACAATCAGAACGAACTACACATTCCCTTCTTGGCCCAAGTACTTTCGGTTTCTTCTTCTCCCCAAACTGGGACGAAACGTAGCATGGGCTCACCTTCTCAATCACGCAAGAGAACAGCTACTATTTGCCAGAACTGGAATCTTGGATTCTGTAATTCGGATCCGTGCCCCAGCAATCGTAGGCATCACATCTGTAGTGAGTGCAGGGGCGGACACAGAGCGCGTGACGTCGAAGAATGCCACTCCAAACTTAAGCTCAGACGACAGCAATATTGCACAAATCTCGGCCTCGATGCTTAAATCTTCAAACACTATCTCTCAAGGCCCACGTTCAATCCTTCCGCAAGGCAGAAAGCGACCTTTGTCTTGTGTCGAAGGCTCTACAAAGGAATTGCGCTATCGTAGAGGTTTTGTTTGGAACCAAAATAGCTCTCCCACAACTTCACCAGCTGCCCTGGACACAGAAACTGCACCGCCTCTTCCCTCTCCCCCACAACATCTTCTGGATGACCCCAAGATTGCGTCGGCTCTGGCTAAGGTCGGAAATTCATTACGCGTCGAAACTCTGTTTGATGTCGATAAGTTTGAACGGATGCTTTGGGATCACCCCAACCAACCTTTTGTTAAGTCAGTTATGAAAGGTCTGCGTGAGGGTTTTTGGCTGTTTGATGAGGGTGACTGGTTCAAGGGTGATGATAAAACTCTACCAAACTATTCTTCAGATGAATCCGATTTAGCTGCAATCAATGCATTTCGAGACAAGGAGCTTCAGGCAGGACGATGGTCAAGAGTTGACAACCTGGACAACCTCCTCCCAGGTATGAGATCCTCACCTCTATTTGTTGTCTGGCAGAAAGGAAAGGCCAGAGTGGTCACTGACCACTCAGCGTCTGGTCTAAACGACGGCATTCCTCGACATGATGCAAAGGTCAAATACGACGACATGAGGACGTTCGGTCAAGCCTTACATAATGCGAAGCAGTCATTTCTCAAGGAAACCCTGGTATCCTGGAAATCCGACGTTGCAAGTGCCTTTCTGAACCTACCAGCACACCCAGTTTGGCAGCTTTGCCAGTTTGTCAACATTGACGGCGTCTGGTATGTGGTGCATCGCCTTGTTTTTGGCAACCGCACATCACCTCGCTGTTGGTGTGCGGTATCCGCGCTCATGTGTTGGATTGGCGTAAGAAAACTGGATATCACAGATCTTCACGTCTTCATGGACGATTTCTTCTCATGGGATCATGCTTCAGACTTGGTGGTTTACAAAGGACAAGCTCGGCCTAGACGTCAGACTCAGCTCCTCGTCTTTTGGGACAAAATCGGTTGCCCTTGGGAGGACAGAAAACAAGAATTCGGAGAACTTCTGAAGATTATAGGATTTTGGATTGATGTTAATCGAGGCACTATAACGCTCACGGACGAGTCTGTTCAAGAGATTATTGTGAACATCTGCGCTTTCCTTGATACACCCTCACGTCGACCTCCACTCCGGTCTTGGCAACGTCTAGCTGGTCACATCAACTGGTTGTTGAACGTCCTGCCGTGGGGTCGCCCAGCTCTTACTGAAATGTATTGAAAGATGGCAGGCAAGACCACGCCCTATGCAGGTATCTTTCTCAATTGCGACGTCACAGATGACATGAAATGGCTTGTTGACATCATTCCAAAATCAATCGGTGTTCATTTTCTGGAGTCAACTCACTGGGACAACGACGCCGCAGATATGATTGTGTGGACCGATGCTAGCTCAAAGCTAGGCCTTGCGTTTGTCTTTGCAGGAAATGGATTCGCATATCAATTACATGCATCTGACTCATCCCCAAAGGTTGATATATTCTTCCTAGAGCTAGTGGCAATCTTGTCATCGATTCATTACATTGCATCTTTTCCTCATCCACCACGTCGCCTCCTGATTTTCACTGACAGTCTTGATTCCGTCGCCGTGTTTAATTTTCTTGGAGCTGCCGAATCACTGCACAATTCAGTCGTGCGTGCAGTGTCAGGAATTATCCTCCAATCTGGCATCGATCTACGCGTTTGCCACATTGCTGGCAAGGAGAATATCAGAGCGGATCTCCTTTCACGTCTATTATTTGATGAATACCGCAGAAAGTTTCCTGCAGACCGCGTCCGCCTGTTCGACCCTCCTCGGGAGCTGTTGCCGACGCGATGGAGGGATTGCTTTTAGATGCGTTGGGCAGGTCATCGTCAATGACCCGTCCAACGATGTCAACGACTGCGTTGAATGACTGGACTCGATTCGTTCAATCGCAAGCAATCGAAAGCTCAACAACGGCCTGCTACGCAACAGGCGCACGCGATTATATATCTTTCTGTCAATCACATAATTTATCACTCGATCTGACTCCTGAGACACTCTCCCGCTACGTTGCGTTCTCGTCAAAGTTTATTGCGTCGGGTCCGAAATACCTGACTGGTGCACGTCATTTCTTGCAAGATCTCTATCCACATTTTGACAAAAACCGCTCTCATCCCCTCGTTCGAGCAGCAATTCGGGGTTTGAAGAAAATCAGGGCTGACCCAGTCCGTCGTAAATTACCATTACGCCTATCCCATCTATCCCAGTTTGTCTCTCGAGCTCAAGAAACAGACAATTATGACGATCTCTTGTTTGCCACATTGATGTCGTGCAACTTTTATGCCTGCCATTGTACTGGGGAACTCACGCAACGTTTGAAAACCTCCACCGACTGGAGAAAGGTTATCAAGAGGTATTCGTTACACTTCACACACGGCTACGCAGGCTATCATTTACCATATCATAAATCTGATTCCTTTTTCCGAGGCACAGACATTTTATTCACTCATCAGGACATTGCCGATCCAATAGTGTTATTGAAGGAATATGTGGAGAGACGCGATTGTATTCACGGCGTTCGTTGCGCTCTTTTCCTCAGAGCAGACGGTTCTCCACCAACACGTGCTTGGTTCGAACGGAAACTATTCTCCATTGTCGACCGATCCTATGGCGGCCACTCAGCATGAGCAGGAGGTGCCACTTACTACGCAAGCCTAGGCCTTTCCGAAGACGTAATCATGGCCATTGGCAGATGGTCATCATCAGCCTGGAAAACTTACATTCGCGACAATCGTTCGGTTTGCGCTGCGCTCCAACTCGCAAGACTGCGCTGTCGTCTTATGCCATAATCACTCGATCTTCTTATTTTCACGCCAGAATCACTCGATCTTTTTATTTTTCTTCTTTTCATTCTATTCTCTTCTCTGGCTTCACGCCTCATCTCTAATCACCACCACCATCCCCTCCTCACACCTATCAGCCTCATATAGCCGTCGGCGTTTCAGCCATCTCTACGACGTAAAATATATACACGAGAATCGCGACAGCGATTCAGTTTTGCCTACAAAACGTATTCCTAGGCAGAGGTCGACGTAAAAGCGGATTCCAAGGGTAGGGAGCTTTTTTGAAGGCCTCTGCGCGTCAACGTCGTCACCCCCTGTGCCTCCCCACGTGAGTTCTTGGGCCGTTTGCTGCATGGTGCCAAAGTTTGGCAGATGCTGTGCTGTGGACAGCAGGGCCCGCAGGTCTCACGTTCAGTGAGTCGTCGTTACGCTCTCTCACATCAGTCGTCCTGGCACAGGTGAGCACACAGCCGCTCTCTCACCACACCTCGTCTCATATCTGCCGTGCAGAGCCGTGCTTTTTAATCTATTTTATTCTTCAGTTTAATACTAAACTACTTCCACTCTGCACGGTGAGACATAACGAGCACCCTGCGATGAGTGACACTCATCTCTCACCCCAGATCAATCGGACTCGAACTTATTTGAAGGCTGTAGCCGATTCAAGAGTCCGATTATCTATTGTACGCCCAGCTCGTCTTTGGTTACAACAGAGGCGCTCACCCCCCCCTTTCATTACACATT
>QLOM01006560.1:0-10896 GCA_003313785.1 Termitomyces sp. MG148
CGGGCTTGATAACTGGTCACTGATCAAAGATAGCCGGCGCCTTATAAGATTACGCGTTTAACAACTTGCCGACGGCCATCAGTAGGTCGTCACTTCCTCAGCCCCGGTGCCTAGCAGTTAGCGACGCTTAACTTTACCGACGCTTAGCAATTTTAGCAACGCCAGCCCCTTTATTGTTTCAGACCCCAGAATAGTCACCGTGTATTTGACTGATTTCAGTGCTCACTTAGTGACTTAGCGCTTGCCGACTGATAGACGCCGTGGGTTAGCTATTTCACATTCTATTCTTCTTGTCATAATCCCTTTCCCATTTTGTTACTTAGCGACTTATAGCTTAATTAACATGGCAACTTAGCGCCTATAAATACTGTACATATTTTGTCTTAAGAGTATCAAATTCCATCTCCACAGTTCAGATCACAACTTGCGCACACTAAGTTCCTCAGAGTCGCTAAGGGACTTACTAGTTTACCAACTACGCTAAGCTTGCCGCTTCTTTGCCAGTCTTGCCGACTGTCTAGGTGCTATACGAGCACACTTCGACTATATTATGTCGCCAAGTCCCTACCAACTATTGGCACCCTAGTGCCTCGCAGGCTACACGGCTTAGATCGCTAAGCACCTTTCTTCCAATTACTCAATTTTCTTTAACAAACTAGGTCTCTGGGACCCTGCCCGGACTCTCTCACAACTAGCGACCGCCCAACACATTTACCTTTCACAGTAGCTAGGTACAGTTTACCCTTGACAGTACTTAGCGACTTTTGGGCATCATCACCGTGCTTGAGTAAAATTGGTTATAGTAGTGACAGTACTTGCATTGCTGATACTGAGGCCATAGATTTCTCTCCTAATTTAGAACCAGGGTGCACAATGAACATCATCCATAATACGGATAGCCCACTAGGCATGCCAAAGCTTTCACTAGGATTGCAAAGTGCCTAGTTATTCTGTTTTGGTGGGTGCTGATACAATAACGCTGAAGGCATCTTGGTAGTCTGCAGCACAGGAGGGTCTTTTGTATCTGCCAGATTAAGTAGAAGATCAGTAGAGCTAGTCATGGGAACACATTTCTGATGTAGCACCACAGAGTTGCAAAGTTTGATGAGTTGTTGCCTAGTCTGGTAACAGGAAGCCAGAAAGCCACAAGTCAATAGCAGAAAATCTAAAAAAATGTAGCCATGGCTACAGGACTAGAACACTCTTGCATTATCACGCAATAGCTAGATCAGACTGCAATATCGGATTTGACTAGATACTAGGTGAAAATACAAGATGTTGTCTTACATAATCATTTAACTAGTTATTATGCATTGTGAATGTGTGAGTAGGATCTATATATGGTAACACTCCATTACAGATTGGCTACTTTACGCTGAAAAAACTGCTCTATGGGCTGAAACAGGCAGGACAGCAATGAAAGACTAAGCTCAATGAGGTTATGGCAAAAGCTGGCTTTTCTCAAAGCCAAGCAGATGACTGCCACTACATCCTGAGAAAAAATGGTGAAATTGTGATATTAGTTCTTGTATATGTTGATGACATGGCTCTCATTGCAAAGAGTATCACAACTTTGCAGAAGTTCAAGACCAAACTGTCTGCTGAGTTTAAAATTTCTGATCTAGGAGAGTTAAAATGTATACAAGTTAAACAAAACAGACAGTCATGCACCATTTCCTTAAACCAGACAGCATCCATCCATCAAGTACTCATGTGCTTTAGTATGTCTGAATGCACACCTGTGTTTATGTCCTTTGCTGCCAAGCAAATTCTATCCACCTTGCAGTCACTAAAAATGAAATAAATGTTCAAAATACATTGAATTTGTGAACAGTTTGAAGTACCTTGAAATTGTTGGGGTGTTGCTATATGCTACTCAGACATGATCTGACGTCCAATATTCTGTTGGAATCATCGTGCAATATGGCAACAGCCCTAGAAAAACTCACTTAGAAGCTGCAAAATGTATACTACACTAGTTGAAGGGCACTGCTGACTTGACGTTAATGTTTGGAAGGAGTGGAAGCAATAAAAATGACTTTTTAGGCTGGACAGACTCTAAATGGGCATAAGACATTGATTCACATTGCTCCATTGGCAGATTTGTATTCAATGCAGCAGGAGAATCTGTGTCATGGTCAGCAAAGAAACAATCCATGGTTGCACTGTCAACAGATCAAAGCCAAATATATAGCTGCATCAAATGCTACCAAAAAAGCAATTTGGCTCCAAATCCTTCTTGAAGACCTTGGATACCCCCAGTTACACACTACCATAATCCATGCAGACAACCAAGGCTGCATAGCACCAGCACAAAATCCTGTTATGCATTTACAAGCCAAGCATATCAACATCTGACACCATTTTTTACATGAATATGTCAAAACCAAAGAATTGATTTTTTTACTGTTCTACAAAAGATATGCTAGCCAATGTATTCACAAAAGTCTTCTCACATGAAATGTTCAAAAGGTTCCATGATGCCTTAGAAGTTGTGAAAGAATGAAAACCTCCACCAAGTGGGAGTGACAAAAGTTGACATTGGTCATCATCTTGTTGACAGACCTATTGATACAATGGTCTCAAAACCGAGACCAGTAGAGGTAAAAGAAAAGAGTCCTAATATACCCATTACAGCTGAAAACTGTAAGCTGAGCACTGAAAACAGTAGGTGCAGGGACCTACCTCAAATATAACCAATTCTAACACAAAGTACAATATGTATACAAGCAGCAGTGGGAACAAGTGGGGGAAAGGCTGTCGAGGCTGATCAATCAGTGATAGCTGAGACTAGTGGCGATGCTGGCAAAAGCTAATCATGGCTTAATGGCCAAGATCAATCTCATCAAACAAGCAGGCTCAACCACACATGTGATGCCATCAGTGGCTGTGCATTGAGCCACAAAGCCAAGATCAGCCCATCAAACCTTCAATCAGACTTATTAGATGCACCTAGTACCAAACAACCACCATCCTCCCTCCATTACAACACTCCCACACCATAGCCAAACACCTCAAGCAGCAAAGCCAACGACGGGCAAAGAAAGTTTGGAGGTAGCCAAAACAGGGAGAAAGGGGCAGAACAGAAGGATTAGCTGCAACCATGATGGCTAAATGCATAGCCTAACCCACAACTCAAGCCACCAAGTCATCATAGCCAGTTCCAGGCTTGGCAAACCACAAGAAAACATGCAGACCAATGATGGTCCGTGCACAGGAGAAAGGCTATAAAAGGAGCAGGGTTTAGGAGGGGAAAAGCAAGCAATCAGCATGCCATGGCTCAGAATCCCCAGGGAGCAGATTTTTTAGGCCCACAAGCACAAGTATTGACTTCGGATCTTATTTTAATATAATTTTAATATATTTTATTATTGAACCCAATTTATTGCAGAATTTTACTTAAATTCTGAAATAAGTTCAAAATCAATTAAAATTATTGTTATCTATTCCACTAAAAGTGCATGCATGTGTAACTGAGCCCCATGAACTCGTGAATAGTAAAATAAAACTAAGTCAGATATTGTTTCTTTAACCAGTTAAACTTACAATTTGCATCACTACAAACAATAACATAGGCAAACAGTAAGAATTTCAAGCTTGCAGTCACTCATATGGAGTTCAACATAGAAAATAGCATTACATTGTCTATACCATACACAATTAAAACTTTCTACATTGAACTCTAATTCTTTTCTTGATTCCTAAGTCAAGATTTCACCATTGCTTGCCTATGCTGACCATGACCTTCCTCATGCATATCCAAGACATCTGTTTGTCATGCACTAGGAATCAGTTGTCAAGGTGAAAGCATAGCTTCTGTGCAACTTGCCTCATACAAGGGGTGCCACAAACATAACCTTCCAAGACTAAACAAAGAACCTTAGCAACTAAGGATTACCAATTGGTGCCAAGTGACTTACCTTGCATTTGGGTGGAGTTACCACCATCCTAGACATTGAACCCTTCTAGAAGCTGCTGGCACTAAGAGCTTAGTGCCAATAGCAGGACCAGCCTTGGGGGTCACTGAGACCTCAGCCACTGCTTTGTCTCCAGCCCTTTGTTCCTTGCTATTGGCACCTTGTTGCCAGTACCTGCAGTCTTCTTGGCATGCCCCATATTCTCCTCTTGCTGACTCTCTGCCCCAGCTGCTACTGCCCTCAACCTGTTGAATTCTCTGCACCATAGACTTAGGAATTTCCCAGGGATACAACCTACCCAGGGCAAAACTGTCCAATATCACACAAGTCCTAGCATACCGAGGGATACTGGAAAATCAGACAGCCCAAGGTAAGAAAGAGTACAACAACTTACCTGGACATGACAAGATTGGCAGCAAAGCTACAGTATGGCAAGATTCCAACAGATAAGCAAATCTGGAGTGACAAAGACCTATCAAAACAGATCAGAGCCTTTATGCAGAAAGCTATATACAACGGATATAAGTTAGGCAAGTACTGGGAAAATATAGAGGACTACGAGAGTAGAGCAAACTGTCCCCAATCCATGTCGTGTTGTAAGCAGCATGCTTACACGGAGCTAGAAGTGACATCACAAGCATTTTACACACTGTCCTACCATTGTGGGATTGCTTTCTGTAACTCCATTAACGTTACATCGTAGTGATAATATCAGTCATGTATAAATATGTTCTACAATGCAATTATCGGCGTCTGTCATAAAAAAAGGTACTAATCTAAAAATTGTCTTTTCAATTACAGATTGTCACACTGCTAAATTGATCACGATAAGTAGAGTGACGGAAGCATGTGAATACAATCTTTTTCTGGTGCAAGGGGATATGTTCGGCACCCTGACGTTTGGAACAACTATAAACCGGCAATATCTTCGCAGTCAATGATTAATGAGAACTCGAGTCTCGACAGTCTCTTCGAGCTTCTTCGCTCTTTTTCGCAAGTTAATCGTCTCCCGGTTACCGGTGAACTCACGGGTGCGCACAGCGACCATTGCTTGCTTTCATCGCTGTCAGACATGTCGACCCTGTCATCTGGTTTGACCTTCAATTTTTCCTTATTTGTTCACGCGCACGACAGGCGGAGGACTCTTTTGCATGGTAATGTCAAAGTGATACATTTTTGTCAATTGATTCTGTAGACAAAGAAAACTTCAGGTGTCATGTATAGCTTGTATTTTCTATTCTCTAAACTTAGTGTTTGTCAAAGCCGTTGATATCGATGAGAATCGCTCAGGAATAACTCCATGATTACATATGATGCGAACCGGCAGGCTGGCGCGGCCGTGTGGAAGAGTAGCTTGTGCTGAAGGCCTATTTGACAGGAGTCGGAAACAGGAGGAAACAGGGCGACAATGACGATCAATTCTCTCGCTCTCCGAGCTGAGTTCATTTGTGGACGCCTGCAATGATGAAATTGTTTGATGCAACAACATATGTAGCTCTAAATAGGCGAAACAATGCTGAACAACCCTTTGTATGTACTTTTGGTCGCCACTGATCAAATCTTTTTGAACCTGTGCGTGGTATTGTCCCGGCCATGCTGGTGAAGAAGAAACGCCTGATTTGTTTCGCTCTAGTGATCGGTTATGGCGGAGACAAAGTTTCACCACCTTCAAGGGTCCTCGCCTCAGGAACATGAAAGGTACAAAAGTGATCTAGGAAGTGGGATCCAGTCTGGGCAGCGTCGGTGTGGTGGTCGTGCCAATGTGAACGTGTATGGTGAGTTTTTGGCATAACATAAAAAACATTGGACTGCAACAAGAAATGTAAATGGAGATTTGGGGGAAAAGGAGACGAAAGAAGAGACTTGGAAAGCGCCGGGACCAGTGTTGAGAAGATGGGATGAGAAAGGAAATGCCATTCGTGGTCAGGCACTGTTGATGTGCCTGAGCTGTAAATGATACTTGGATGAATTCCCAGCTCCCCTGCCCTCCCAACTCTTGCGACACCACCGACGACGAGCATATCTCCCCGCCGTCGTCCCCACCGTCTAGCAGTTCCAGGCTCTGTGCCCCCATCTTCTCCCATACTCATGGCCTGGCGACAGACCTCGGCCGCTGGCTCTCCTGGCCCGTATGCGTCAGGTGGCCGTCCGAGCACCGCAACTGGCAGAGGCGCTTTCTACGGACACCATGACCCGCAGTATACCTACGGTGACTATGACTTGGAGGAGGAGGAGGAGGAGAGCGAGGACGAGGACGTGTTTGCATTCCTGCCCCCTTCGACGGCCGAACAGCAGCATCAACAGCAGGGGCACCGTGAGGACCATGCAGCAGACAGTCCTTCCGGCCAAGTGTTCTCAAAGTCGCCGTCTTCACCTCACTTGGCCTTTCCCCCTCCCACATTCGACCCCTACTCTCGCTTTCCTGCAGACTCCGGTGTCGGTCCATCTACACCCCAATTTCAATATTTCCAACCTTCCCCAGAAACCCCTCCATCAACAGAATCAAATAATAACAACTTCCCCGCCGACCACTACCGTCTCCGCCCAATAAACAGGCCCGGTACCGCAATATCAACACAACGCCCCACGACTTCAGAGTCCCGCGAGGTGCGTGTGACCCTACCGGGAGGCGACCACGCCGGTGCCACTGAAAAGGACGTGGACGTGGAGGCGGCCACCTCGAGGCGCAGGCATCCGAAGAGACATGAATCATCCATCTCGGATTCGCTGAGCCTAGGTCGCAGTTTGGTAGACGACGATGACGAGACGAGCAGAGATGGATCGATAAAGTGAGTCCCACCCAAGTTCTTTTCTTCTCTCTTGTGAATCGTTGCTGTATTTGCGGCGTGGACGCCTTGTTGCTCTTTTTTTGGCAGCTCCTTGCTTCTTTTTTTCATCCTCGCGACGACAGCTTTACGTCCGCCGAACACTCCTGCGTGTTCAAGTGATCCACACACGCTCTCATGTCTTCTCATATGTAGTCGTTTTCTTTTTCTATCGTCTTCGTCGCCCGTTTCCTTTTTCTTTCCATGTCGTCTCCGTCACCCCGTTGTGCAGTATCTTATCCTCCGTCCTTATCCAGAATGGCATTCGATTTTGACGCCATAGATGACGAAGATAGCCCGTTCCCAGAAGTTCGCGCCTCCGTCTCAAATATCGACGACCCAGACATGCCGGCTTTGACGATGCGAATGTGGTTTGTTGGATTAATCCTCTGTATGATAAGCAGGTTTGTCATTTCCTCGTCTCAAAAAGTCTTTGCTTATTATGAGTATCGAAGTGGACTCAACGTTTTCTTCAACTTCCGTTCGCCAGCACCAACAGTCGTTCCCTTAGCTCTTCTCCTAATTTCATACCCTTTTGGCAAATTTCTTGCCTTCACTCTACCTATAACTACCTATCAAATTTCCATACCTCACCTCCCTTCCTCCATCGTGCCGATACCCAACACAGACACCTCGCAGGTCGCTCTCTTCTTTATCAACCTCATCCGGCCCCTGACATACCCACGTTCCCTCGAGTTCTCACTTAACCCTGGTCCATGGAATATCAAAGAGCACGTACTCGTATTCATCATGGCCAATGTTGCCGTCGGAAACCCTTACGCGCTCAATGCTGTCGTTGTTTCAGAGCTGTACTATGATTTGCATTTTGGCTACTGGTTTTCTCTCGTATTGGTCTTAGCGACCCAGCTTACGGGCTTTGGCTTGGCTGGTTTGACTCGTCGTTTCTTGGTGTGGCCAGCGAGCATGGTCTGGCCGCAAAACTTGGTTGCTTGCACCTTGTTGAATACTCTGCACGCTGAGGATGAGGACGATGGCGTTGGCTTCGGCTTCGGTTTCCGGTCCAAGTCTGGAAAGGGCATGTCGCGTTATCGGTTCTTCATGATTGTAACAATCGGGAGCTTTTTCTTCTTTTTCTTGCCTGGTAAGCGAATGGTTTTCCCGTATCCTAATTCTCGGATTTTTGACATGAATCATATAGGTTTCTTGTTCGAAGCACTTTCTGTGTTCTCGTTTATTTGTTGGGCTGCACCAAACAATGTCCCTATTAACCAGATCTTTGGTGTTTATTCCGGCCTGGGTATGAGTGTATTGACCTTCGATTGGACCCAAATTAGTTGGATCGGCAGTCCGTTGATGGGTATGTCCTCTCCTGAACCATCGGTTATCCCCTGGCACTGATTCTCCCGCAGTTCCGTGGTGGGCTCAGGTCCACATCTTCCTCGGCTTCGTCCTATTCTTTTGGATATTGACTCCCGCATTGTATTACTCGAATGTCGGTACCGTTTCCCAGATAAAGTTACTGATCGATCTAATTCCTTCCATTACTAGTCGTGGTCTCTCGCTTACTTCCCGATATCGGCAAACGAACCTTATGATCGTAATGGCCAAATTTACAACATCACGCGCGTTTTGACCAAGGAAGACCGCTTTGACCTCGATGCATACAACACGTATTCCCCCTTGTATCTTCCCGCTACATATGCGATGACCTACCTGCTTGCATTTGCCTTGAGCACATGTGTTATCGTTCACACTCTGCTGTATCATGGCCGCAGTCTTCTCAACGGCATCAAAAAAATGAAAGTCGAGAGTGATGATATCCATGCGAAGCTCATGAGGAACTATCCAGAGGTTCCGGAATGGTGGTACCTAAGTGCATTTACGGTATTCTTTGCATTGGCTGTGGTTGCTGTAGAGGTAAGTGTTTCATAGAACTAACTTTGTGATGCAACGTGCTAATCTTTGTGGAGGTGTGGGGCACGAACGTACCTGTTTGGGCATTACTGCTCTCATTGCTTCTTCCGATCATATACATCCTTCCTTCCGGGTTCATCTATGCGATGACGGGCCAGGGTGTTCGTCTCTTTTTTAAATGACTCGTAAAACCGTCATTAATCTGGCTGGATACGCAGATTACGCTTAACATTCTTGCTCAAATCATTCCAGGAACGCTGTTGCCTGGTAATCCTATGGCAAATATGGTATAAGCTCTGGCTCACAATGTACGATTCAATCTGACGTTCCTGTTTAATAGGTGTTCAAGGCGTACTCTGTCCAGACCCTAGCGGAGGCTACTTCATTTATACAGGACCTGAAGTTGGGCCACTACATTAAGGTTCCGCCGCGCGCAACGTTTTTGGGTATGGATTACCATTGTCATGTGCTTATCAATCTTGACTTTGGTCGCAGTACAATTGGTTGCAACAGTACTGGCGGCCTTCGTGCAAGTTGGCGTCAAGACTTGGATTTTTGCTAATGTGTCGGACATCTGTTCGCCGACGCAAAAGAGTCAGCTCACATGTCCTCATAATCAAGTGTTCTTCACTGCTTCTGCTGTGTGGTACGTAAACACAAGGCATATCATTTTGTCTTTCGCTCATGTGTCTGTCCAGGGGTCTTATTGGGCCCAGTCGACAATTCGGACCTAAATCGATATATCATCCACACCTTTACGCCATGGTCATCGGAGTCTTCCTGCCGATTCCTTTTTGGTTCTGGCAACGGCGGTATCCCGATACTTGGTTCAAATACGTCAGTACCCCGGTCATCTTGAATGGAGTTTCCGCAATACCACCTGCGACTGGCATCAACTATTCGTCCTGGTTTGCAGTAGGATTTATCTTCCAATATCTCATTCGAAAGAAAAATTTTGCGTGGTGGAGTAAATTTAATTATGTGCTAAGCGCTGCTCTGGACAGTGGTATGTCTGTAACTCATACACTGAGACGATCGTTCTTGCTCATCTTGATATGACCAGGTACTGTTATCTCTTTGATATTTATTTTCTTCAGCCTGCAGGTATGTTCCTTCCTGGGTTGCTTCTTTAAAAAGGAATATTGAGCGCCTTTTCAGTTCCCCAGGCATGGAACTATCACCGTGGATTGGTGGGGAAATTGGGTTCACCAACGGAGTATGTCTTTGTCCTCTTGTACTTGCAAGGTATTGACAGAGTCACGATAAAGCGGCTGATTGGCAACGAACACCATACCTAAAAATTCCGGAAGGAGGAATTCCACAGTCTCAATGAACGTACATTACTCTTTGCATCCGCATCCGCATCCCGCCCTTCCTTCGTGACTCTCCCCAACCAAAACTGTTTTGCGAAATTTGGAATAGAATTTCCTTTCCCGTCATTCTTTTTCGATTTTCTGTCATTCATTTTCTCTTGCATCATCCGCATCGTCATCATATATGGGAAGATATATCGCTTCCCCAACGCTCTATCAGCCTCCATCTTTCACCGATTTTGTCACACTTAGAATATTGCACGCCTCTAGTTCCATTTTATGTTCCCTTTCCGTGTCCTTCTTCATACAGGCTATTTGTCGTGGAATGGCTCGAAAGATATCTTAAGTACGTAGGTTAGAAGCTAGTCAGAAAGAAATTTTACATTTGAAGATTCGTTGGACCGAGAAGATATAAATGTTGTCAGTAATGTAACACGTGTACATAACTTGCCGTTCATCATCAATTCCGGAATCTTGACCACTTTGACTTTCTATAACTATTGTCCCTACAACCGATAATTCTCCTAGAACGGGATATTCGCCATGTTGTCCCGTTTTGCAAGAGCTTTTCTTACAATAACGATCCTTCTAGTGTGTCCTTGCGCTGGCCGCAGGGTGCTCCAACTAACCGAATGGAGTAACTAGTTTCTATTGACTATGATGGCTTTCATGCACACCAATCCTATAACATATGCCCGTCCATGGGCAGGCCATCTGTTTGGAGAGGGAGGCGTGGAGAAATCTTTGCCCCGACCGTCAGATAACTTTCCGAACCCGCCAACCAATGTTCATGGCACCGTAATCATGCCGAAACTGGCTAACGAAACAGCTAAGTGCGTATCATGTCTTGGCTTGGTCAAGCGTGCATTGACCCAGATTAGAGCAGCCCTTGGTCGGGCAGCGTGGAAGTTGATGTAGGTCTATCAGGTTCTAGTCATTTGGCATCTAACGTCACTTTCACTCACT
>QLOM01006561.1:0-27359 GCA_003313785.1 Termitomyces sp. MG148
AAGGCTAACAGAGGGTAGGACAGTGCTAGATAAGCTTACGGTTAGTTCGGTAGATAGGCCAGAAGAACACTGCTATTGTTCAGCCTAGGGATATTCTATCCCACAGGCTGCCTATATATACTATATTGGTGGCTGTGCTATTACCAATACTGTTTACTACTCAGGCCCCGGTATGTAAAGGAGTATGACTAACAATAATCAATGCTGAGTAAGGTCCAGGCATATGACTCATCAAGGCTGACTACTGCAAGACAGAAGGGGAAAGGATGGGCCAAGCGGCTGGTCGGATCTGCTAAGAATAGGCATATTGTCGGACTAAGCTTGGAATAGGGTTGGATATAGTTCAGAAACCAGTCCCCTGACAGATAAAATATTCCTAGGCTGAACAATAGCAGTGTTTTTTTGGCCTATCCACCAAACCAACTGTAAGCTTATCTAGTGCCGTCCAACCCTCTGTTAGCCTTGCTTGCCTCTTGCCCAACTCCTGCCTGCCTCTGCGCTTGCTTGACTCTTGCTTGCCCCTTGCATTGCCAACTCTGTGGAAGGAGTTCCACAAACATCAAGTGTTCTCCTTATAAGTTGTTCAGCCTCTTACACTGTCTGCCCTCTTAGCTCATAGTATCCAACTCTATTTCCTACTATGTCTTCTGACTCTTGGTCTCCCTCTACTCCTACGACTTGCACCTCTACAGTGGCACTCTTTGCTTGTCCTTCTGCCCTAGCCTTCGGTACGCTTCCTGTTTCTAGGACAGGCCTTGCCGAGACGCCTCACTGGACCACCAACTAGTTCTCTATGATGCAGCAGATGCAGCTGATACTTGCTACTCTTGAATGCAGACTAGCCGCTCTAGAGAGTAGACATGTGGTTGCCGCCGCTCAAACCACTGACAAGCGTAGTAACGCTCTGGTTGTCCATTGCTCTGCTCCTCCTGGCTGCCCTAAGTCCTCCAAGTCCTCCAAACCTCCTATCATGCCCCCCTCTTGTAATCCCCAATGTGCTCTACTTCTGATACTCTCTTGGCCATCCCTCTCACTTAGAATCTTCCTCCTACCAACAGTCAAGTCTTTTGTTACAAATGTGCTTTAGAGCTTCCAACTCTCTGGTTGCACACGTTGTTGGACATCAAAGGCATGGCCTTAAACAAGCCCATGATCTGTGTAGCTCTTGGTTGGCCGCCTTCATGGTTGGTCTAGCTGGTAGTAAAAGCTGATGTTTTGTCACTATCCAGGGCACTGACCAGCAGATTGGTGAAGCCCTTGTTGTCTTTGGGAAGCGCATTGCTAAGAAGCATGTGCATGCACTGCGGAAGCAGCAATCTGGCAACACTGCACCGGCAGTTGCTGCGCTGGCCCCTTTTAGGAAATCTGCCTTGTCCATCCCAAAACTCTCTACTCAGTCTGCACTGCCTCCTTCTCCTATGGCCTCTATGCATGACCCTACCATGGACTTCTAAGAATTTGCTGATTGAGATGATCCATCTTCTATGCCAGTCTTGGTAGCACCTTCACTGCCTGTCGGTTTGCTTATGGCCCTCTCTACTCCAACTCCAGCTCTGTCATCCCCCATGGTCATCAACTACGCCTTTGGGCATTATGCTCGGGGCACTTCTGAGGCACCTCTGCATGGCACTAACACTGCTTGACACTCTTGCCTGACCCAGGGAAGATAAACACTATTTGTTGAGGCGACAAACCTAGAGGAGGGGCTGATGTCTCCGGACTGTGTCCAACTCTATTCCGAGCTTAGTCCAATGATACTGTCAGGGGACTCCTCATTTCTCCCTTCTTTCACTCCTTATTCTTTCATTCTTCCTCTATTTATTTCCTTATTTCTGCTGTCACTCTTTTACTTTACTGCTTCTATTCTTTCAACACTATCTATTAATACTATTTTCAGCCCTTGAGGTGCTCTGATTCTTTAGTTATCATTCAAACAAGTGTAGCCAACACTTCCAGAGGTTTAGTAAGCATCCAGAGGCTTAGTCATCTCAAGGCTAGCCTCCAAATTACTAAGCAAGTCACATGAGACATATGCATGACCTCTGGCAATGGTAATTTCCAAGTTTTTGATTATTTTCAGAGATTTTCCTTTTTTAGATTATAAATTTTATTGTGGCTTTTGTCATGCTATACAGTTACTTCCCATGCTTCTGGAGCCTTGGAAGCGTCACTCCTGGCATAGGGAATTCCTAGACTTATTCTCTTTGGATTTCTCTCTGCCAGCTGTGTGACTGAGCCATAGCCTCCAGAGGTTGCCCTTACAGATACGCCTATTCTTAGCAGATCTGACCAGCCGCTTGGCCCATTTTTTCCCCTTCTATCTTGTAGTAATCAGCCTTGATGAGTCATATACCTAGACCTTACTCAGCATCAATTATTATTAGTCATACTCTTTTACATACTGGGGCCCAATTAGTAAACAGTATTAGTAATAGCACAGCCACCAATGTAGTATATATAGGCAGCCTATGGGATAGAATATCCCCAGGCTAAACAATAGCAGTGTTCTTCTGGCCTATTTATCAAATTAATTGTAAGCTTATCTAGCGCTGTCCAACCCTCTGTTAGCCTTGCTTGCCTCTTGCTCAACTCCTGCCTGCCTCTGCGCTTGCTTGACTCTCGCTTGCCCCTTGCATTGCCGACTCTGTGGAAAGAGTTCTGCAAACGTCAAGTGTTCCCCTTACAACCTCTAATCATAAGCACCATTCCTGACATACCCAACAACTCTTCTGAGCCCTCTCCAACTCCTCCGTGGACATGCATTCTTGCCTAGGGATGCTGTTTCCCCCATTGCTATGTCATTGCATCTACTTCATTGTCAAACTTGCTCTAGATGAACGTAGAAATCAAAACCACCAATACACAACAGACCTGGAGCATAGTTGCCCTCCTGAATTCCAGAGTGGCAGGACTCTTCATGAACACTAGTTACATGGAACGGCACCAGCTTACTATTTGGCCTCTCCTGTTTCCCATCTTGGTGTACAATGTTGACAGCACTCATAATAAAGTGGGATCTATCAAGTCCATGATGGACCTTGTTCTGCATTACAAGTCTCATGTGGAGTGCACTATCTTTGCAGTCATGAGCATCAGTAAGCAGAAGATGATTCTGGAGTTCCCATGGCTCTGGAAGCACAACTTAGAGATTGACTGGGCCTTGAAAAAAATAAGCATGAGTCAGTACCTCCAGTGCTGTGCTACTTGTGCGGACAAAGTAAAGAAGCAGCACATCGCAATGAAGAGAAAAACACAAAGGAGAATTTCTACCTGTACAGAACCCAGCGCTTCTAGACAAAGCCATCAAGATAGGAGACTGCATCTATGCCACCATGCTACAATCCCTGCCAGTTGCAGAGGAGATCTGGGCCAGCCAAACCACCTCCCAATGGCTAGCCCAAGCCTTTGCGGCAAAGACCCCTCCATGAGCTTTCCAAGATGTAGTCCCTGACCACCTACATAACTTTGAGGACATCTTTTCTAAAGCCTTGTTTGATTCTTGTCAGAGAACAGGTCCTTGGACCATCCACCCTAGCCTTGCTTAGTCTGTGTTGACGTTGGCACCCACATCTAGCCACTATCTGGACCACTCCGGCCCTATCCTGCTCCATCCCTGTCTTGGCATTGACACTTGGCAGGTCAGCTGGTCTTCAAACCTACTCTACTTACCAGCAGGCCTTTATGCCATTGGCTGGCTTACTCATGCTGACTGTTGCTTACTCATTAGTGCTTAGTACATACTGGCCCTATTAGTCAATATACTGTAGTCATAGTGTATCCAATGTAGTATATAAGTAGGACTGGTGGATGGAACATCCCCAGTCCTAGCAATAGCATTGCTTCTGGGTCTACACATTAGCATTACTGTGAGCTCCTCAGTGACGACCTTGCCTTCTGCTCTCGCCCTCCTGCTCCATTCCTTGTTGGTGGCCTGCCTTCTTGCCTGCCAGTTGCTTGTCACTATGCTCGCTCAACACTTGCCCCACTTGGTAGTTGGCTTGAGTGGTTGATGTGTCTGCTTGGCTTTCTACAATAGAGCATCTCCTTACAACTCTCTCCTAGAGTGCAAGCAGTGGAACCATGTCATTTAACTCCTGCCAGATTCAAAGCCCACCAACTGCAAAATTTACCTGCTCATGCCAAAGGAGCAGGATGAACTCAACACGTTCCTCCAGGAGAATCTGAAGTCCAGACAAATTCACCCCTCAAAGTCTCTGATGGCCTCTTCGGTGTTTTTTATCAAAAAGAAGGATGGCTCCCTCTGGTTGGTCTAGGACTATCACGTACTCAATGCAATGATTGTTAAGAACTGCTACCCACTCCTTCTCATTTTGGAACTAATCAATAACCTCCGGGGTGCATGCTACTTCACTAAGTTGGATGTCTGCTAGGGCTACAACAACATGCACATTCAGAAAGGAGATGAGTGGAAGGCAGCATTCCAGACCAACCATGGGCTGTTTGAACCCCTGGTGATGTTTTTTGGACTTACTAACAGCCCTGCTACTTTCCAAACCATAATGAATGATATATTCCAAGACCTGATAGCAGACAGAGTAGTCTGCGTATATCTTGACAACATTCTCATTTACACCAAGACATTAGAGGAGCATTGCCAGATCATATGAGTTGTCCTGGACCGTCTTTGCCAACACCAGCTCTACCTCAAGCCAGAGAAATGTGAGTTCAAACAGACCTGCATTGAGTACCTTGAACTCATCATCTTCTATGGCACAACGGAAATGGACCTGGTGAAGGTGGCTGGCATCATGCAGTGGCCAGAGCCCTGAAGCAAGAAGAAAGTGCAAGCCTTTCTGGGATTCACCAACTTCTACCAGCAGTTCATTCAGGACTTCTCCTATTACACTTGCCCTGTCAGGGGATAGGTTCTCGGACCATCCACCATAGCCTTGTTTAGTCTGTGTTGACGTTAGCACCCACATCTAGCCACCATCCGGACTGCTCCAGCCCTATTCTGCTCCATCCCTGTCTTGGCATCAACACCTGGCAGGTCAGCTGGTCTTTGGACCCACTCTACTTGCCAGCAGGCCTTTATGCCATGGGCTGGCTTACTCATGCTGACTGTTGCTTACTCATTAGTGCTTAGTATATACCGGCCCTATTAGTCAATACACCGTAGTCATAGTGTATCCGATGTAGTATATAAGTAGGACTGGTGGATGAAACATCCCCAGTCCTAGCAATAGCATTGCTTCTGGGTCTATACATTAGCATTACTATGAGCTCCTTAATGATGACCTTGCCTTCTGCTCTCACCCTCCTGCTCTACCCCTTGTCGGTGGCCTGCCTTCTTGCCTGCCAGTTGCTTGTCACTATGCTCGCTTGACACTCGCCCCACTTGGTGGTAGGCTTGAGTGGTTGATGCGTCTGCCTGGCTTTCCACAATAGAGCATCCTCTTACATGCCCCTTCTTTGACCTCATCAAGAAGAACATCACCTGTGTTGGGGAGACACAGAGCAGCAGGTCTTTAATGCTCTGAAGTTCACCATTACCTCTAAGCCCATTTTGCTCTTCTTTGACAATGATTAACTCTTCTGAATTGAAGTGGACAGCTCTAACTTTGCTACCAGTGCAGTTCTCTCTCAGCAGTCCCTGGAGGATGGTAAGTGGCACTCCATTGCCTTCTACTTCAAGAGCTTCAACACCGTGGAGCAGAACTATGAGATCCATGACAAGGAGATGCTTGTGATCATTTAGTCACTAGAAGAGTGGCACCACTTCCTAGAAGGGGCCTAGTGCTAAGCCTCTGACTGAGCTCAGTGCATTGGTGCTATATTTAGTGACTAATGATTTTTGCAACAAGCAGAAATTGAACACAGGCCTCAGGACACAATGCACATGACCATGGGACTTGGCTTGGCATGAAAGATGGATTTCAAGGGTAGAAAGCTTTTTTAGAGGCCTCTGCCTGATTATACATGTTCACCACCTGTGCTCCCCACATGTGGACCTAGAGCCGTTCTTGGTATAGTGCCAAAGTTTGGCAGATGCTGTGCTGAGGACAGTAGGGCTTGCAAGTCTCAAATTTTACATGCTGTTTGTCGCACACTCTCACATTAGTTGCTCTAGCACAGATGAGTGCAATGTTGCTCTTTCACCAAACCTTGTCTGACAACCACCATGCAGAGTTATATTCATTCTACTCTATTTTATTTGCCCCTCTTCTAATTTTATTTTACTCTGCATAGTAAGACAGGTCACCTCACTACACGATGATTGACTCTCATCACTCACCTTAGGCTAATCAAACTTATTCACTGTTACAGGTCATAGATGTTGTGAGAGTTCAATTGCCTAATGTAGGCCTAGTGTGCATTGCCATGACAGAGGCGCTCACCCCGTTTTTGTATTATAGCCTCTGTTCATATATTTTATCAATTCTTTTTCATGAAACCCTCCCTTCTCTCTCTTGATGTTTATTGTACACACACTTTCTGTTTATTTTCACACACATGTTGTTACTTTTGACATAGCCTTCTGCACTCAACCACGACAGCGCTCAGTCACAATTTGTACTTATAAAAAATATACACGTGGTTTGCAAGTATGTAACTCGCAAACTGAATTGTGCTAGACCAACCTCCCGCCTCTCCTTGCCCCCTTGTGATATGCAGCCTCCCTTTGTGATATGCGGCAGAGGAATCATAGGACCTTAGCAATCACTTGACTTAGTGATCACATGCCAAACACCTGACCTTAGCAATTACATGCTGACTACATGACTCAGCAACCACTTGACTCCAGCCCAATCTCCTATCAGTTTTCTGACCAAAGATAGCCAACTATCTATCAAATAATGATGGTTAGCAATGCTTGGCACTTTGGCAATGCTTATTCTCTTACCAGTGCTTTTTTTTGAGTCTGAGGAATACAGCTTAGCAATGCTTATTACTTATTCAATGCTTAGCAACTTAACCAAGACAAGTCTCTTGATGATTTTAGACCTTAGCAACAGTCACTATGCATTAGACCACCTTAAGCTATAGAGTTGTGGAGTTAGCAGTTGCTGACTTGACAGACGCCATTGCTTAATAACTTTTTCCTTTCATTTCCTATGTCATAAATTTTATTGATTTAATCATTAGCGCCTTTAGTTTAATTAGTACAGCAACTTAGCACCCATAAATACTGTACATATTTTGTCTTAGCCACCATTGAATCATATGCCCCACAGTCCAGATCTCAATTAGCACACTCTAAGTCCTCAGAGTTGTTAAGAGATAAGTCTTGCCGACTCTACTTTGCCAACTGTACTTGCCAACTTTTGTCTTTATAGTGCTGTACAAGCACACTCTCATCAACATCTACGTCACTGAGGTCATTACCAACTCCCAGCACCTTAGCACCTTGCAGGCTTATGGCTTAGATTGCTAAGCAACCTTCTTATTCTTCTAAGTTCAAACTCTATTAAAAAATCTAGGCTTCTGGGACCCTGCCCGGGACTCTCTCATCACTAGCAACCACTCAATGCTACTTATCTTTGAGGTGCTAGGTTTACCATCTACCTGGACAGTGCTTAGCAACTTTCAGACATCATCACTAGCATAAGTTCAAAGTTTAGATGGACCACAAGAACTTGGAATACTTCTGGACAGCCGAGAAGCTCAACTGTTGACAGGTCTACTAGTCTCTGTACCTTGCCAACTTCAACTTTATGCTGCACCACAAGCCCAGTCAAAGCATGGAGAAGCCTAATGCCCTCTCCTAGTGTGCCAACTATGGCTCCAATGCAGGAGACAACAACATCACCCTCTTGCACTCAGAGTTATTCGCCATTTATGTGCTCAAAGAAGTGGTGGTTCTAAGAGAACAAGATCAACATACTCCAGGACATTTGCTGAGGTAACTAGAACAGAATGCAGGAGGACTTGGTTGCAAAAGCTGTGTTTGCATTGTGCTCAGGGCACCCCTTTAGCGCAAAGTCTGTATGCACCAATAAGTGGGGCCTACAGGATGGACTCTTCACATTCTAGGGATGCATCTACATGCCAAACAACCTGGAGCTTTGAAGCCACATTGTCAAATAGCACTATGATTTCTGCATTGCTAGACACTCTAGTCAATAGAAAACACTGGAGCTAGTCTCTCAGAACTACTGGTGGCCACAGATGTCATGCTACATAGGAACTTACACTAGCACCTGTTGATCTTTGCCTCTGGACAAAGCCCTACTGATGCCCCTTAATCAGTCAACTGCACTCCTTTTCCATGCCCACTGCATGTTGGAGCGTGGCCTCTGTTGACTTCATTGTGGAACTCCCAGACATGCATGGATATGATGCTATTATGGTCATCATGGACCTTTATGGTGAGCAAGCACACTTTATTCTGACACATATGACCTGCTTTGCAATGAGTACCACCAACTTGTACCAGAAGAATGTCTGGAAACTCCATGGCCTCTTTGACGCCTATGTCTCTGATTGGGGCCCACAATTCATAGCAGATTTCACCTAGAAGCTCTACTACCTTCTTCACATTAAGCTCTACACATCCAGCACCTACCACCCATAGTCTGACAAGCAGACTGAGCACATCAACCAGGAGCTAGAACAGTACCTCCGGCTGTTCTGCAATGAGCAGCAGGATGACTAGGACAAACTTCTCCTTGAGGCAAAATTCCAGTACAACAACCATGTCCATGCATCTACACAAGTCTCCTCATTCTTTCTCAACACTGGCTGGCATCCCCAGATAGGCTTCAAACCACATGCACAGCAATTGGAGAATGAGTTGGTCAACAACTTTGTTGACCATATGCAGAAGACACAGGAGGAGGCAAAGGCTGCGCTGACCAAGGCAAAGGACAACATAGCCTGGTACTACAATTGAGGGCAAACTTCAGCTCCCCAGTACAAGCCCAGAGATCATGTTTACCTAAATGCATCCAACATTGCAACTACTTGGGCTTGCAGAAGCTCTCACATTGACAGCTGGGACTATACGTGGTCAAGCATCAGGTAGGTCCCCTCACTTACTGACTCCAATTACTTGTCAGCATGCATTGACTGCACCTGGTCTTTAACGTGGTCAAACTCTTGCTTGCCTTGTATGACCCCATCCCTGGCCAACAAGCTCCCCCTCCGCCACCTCTGGTCCTCACTAGCAATGGAGCAGAGTACAAGGTAGAGAAAATCTTGGACAGCCACCATTTCCAACATAAGTTACAGTACAAGGTCAAATGAAAGGGCTATGGTATTGAGGGCAACTCCTGAAAGCCTGCCAAAAATGTTCATGCACCTGCTCTTGTCAAGGACTTCTACCGCAACCACCCTGAGGTGCCCTGAGTCATCTGCAGCCTTTACTCTATCTCTTGACTGACCACACCATTCACAATTTGTTCTACCCAGTGCGTTAAGATGCCACACTCTAAGGGGGGAGTGATGTCAAGGGACTTCTCTTTTCAGAATCCTGGAGTTCTCCAGCAATCTCCAGAGATCTCCAGGATGCTTCCATGCCCTCTAAAAAGTACTGCATAGTCATTCTCATGCCTCCACTACCCATGCTGATGCACCGCACTGTGGCAAAGGAATCCTTAGACTTGTTTTCTTTGGATTTTCCTCTGCCAAGTGATTAGTTATTTTTCCTGTCATACTGTACTGTTCTAATCAACTTTGGATTTCCCTCTGCTAGTTGTGTGACTTAGCCACAACCTCCAGAGGTTGTCCTTACACACATGGCCACAGACCAATCAGCAGGAGAATATTCTCTTAATTTGACAATCTCATATGACCTGATTATTGGCATGCTCCTTGAAAACATGAGGCACCTAAAAGAACTCCTCTATATACATGAGCCAATAGACAGAAGGCCTGTGAAAGTCTAGAGGTGTTATAGATGCTGTCAGGTTCCACTAACCATGGAGACTTAGTTCAGTGGGTAGACCCTTACTAGGGCAGATGCAATAACAATTTACATGCACATCTGGGACCTATCAAGGCTCTGGAGGTATGGCATAGTCCTTTGAGCTTAGAAAATGACACAGAGACTCCAAAGGTCTGGGGCACAGAAGCAAGGGGTGCAGAAGTGCTCTGGTTAGTAGCACTGGGCATGAGGAGACCAGGGTTGGAGAACAAGGAAGGGCAGTTGCCAAGCATAGCTCAATAAGCAGCTGCAGGTGGTGTAGCTTGTGGATAGGGATTTGATAGTCAGGTGCAACAAGCAGGATGGAGTAATGTTGGACTTAAGCAGAAAAGAGCAAAGTCAAACCAGGAAATGAGTAGAGAAGAAGTTGTGGAGAGAAATTAAGATGAGATAAGTTAGAAGGAAGAGCTAAAACTCAAGGAAGTGAGTCAAAACAAGGCATAAGATGAGGAAACAGAGTTAAATTAGAGGGAAAATGAACAAATATGAGAGAAAATAAAACACCTTAGCCTGAACCATAGCCCAGCATCAGCACTTAAGCCATAGGATAGAGCTTAGCATGATAGTCTTAGCATTGCATATACTGTCCTTAGTTACTGTCCACTTTTGTCTCTATTATTTTGTGTTCATACTCCACCTTGTACCCATTTTTTTATCTTGTCTCATACTCTGAGTCTGAGTGCAGCATCGGGGTTCTGAGTCAGGTTGGCAGGTGTCAGTTCTAATCAATTGGTGTGAGGCCAGGTGTTAGTGAGGCTTAATTGGAACAGTGGCTGAAACTTTTGAGGTTGGTAAGTTGGTAATATAAAAATGGATGATTCAGACAAGCAGGTAATGCACAGGTAATGCAGTAATGCATGAAGTGATAGCTGCAGAGATGACATGGCTGTTGTAGTGGTTGGTAATAGCTGATGGCAGTGGCTGCTAGTGATGGCCATGAGTTGGCAGGCCAGTTGGGTATGTCCCAGGGTTGGTCTGCATAGCAGGGGGGACTTGAGGTGGGGACAAGAGTTGGGTCAATGAGTTGTGACATTAGCAAGATAGGCTGAGAGACAAGTCTAATAAATCTTGGATTTCTCTCTGCCCAGTTGTGTGATTAGCCACAACCTCTGGAGGTTGCTCTTACAGCAGAACAAGTCTTTTAAGTCTGGTCTGTGTCAGGTTCTGCTAATCTTAGGGGCTTTTAGCAAGCAAAATCCTTTCTTTGGAAAATTGGTTAAGCTATGTAATTGCATAAAGTTCTATGGGTGGCTATCTGGGATGAGTACAGTGAGTTGCAGGATTCTGAAAACAAGGTCTAATATGGGAAACAAAGTCCAGAAAAATGAAGAGAGTTCAGAAGCGTCTAAGGTCAGATAGAGTAGTCTGAGGCAAGTCAAGAGTGTAGCTGAGATTAGACTAGAAAAGTTAAAGTGATCTGTAGTTGTTATGGATGCTAGTCAAACATAGAGATGTTATGAACAATGGAGATTAGTGAGGAGAGAGTAAACACAGAGAACTGAGGAAGATTCAAGAGTTGGAGCAAGGAAAATAGACTCTGGATAGATCCAGGGACAAAACAAGATGATCTCAAAGATGACATGAGTTTTGGACTAAGTCAAACAAATAGAAATGAAAATGATAACATGCAACAGCAAGGCAGAGTCTGAAACTTTGTTGATGCATTTGCCCCATACTGACCAGAATGTAGGGAGGCAACCAGTTGGGTACTGTGACAGGTTGAGTTGTGCAAAGCAATGCAACCAAGCCTCCAAGATGCATGACAAGACCAAATTAAGCAACCATGCCTGAGGATCAAGAGCCTGGCCAGGGCAATAGCTATATAACTATATTACTATACTACTATATTGATTACTACATAATGGCAAGTTATGAATATATATGTTTTATGTCATAATCCTTGTAATTCACAAAGAATTTTTGCATTTCTTTTTCACTTTTTTATGTCATGATTTCTTCCTTGCAACCAGTCTTCCGTTAGCCGTGACATACACAGATCTGGCAACGCAATAAGACCACCATGACCATGATGGTTGCCTCCCTGCAGTCCGGTACAGTATTCTCCAGGCGGAGTCTGGAAAGGGTACTAAGGTGTGACTCGACTGTGACCATCCGACCTAAGGGTACTCCGAACTACGGGGGTTGCTCTATTGGTTTCTTTCCATCGCTGTGGTGATGGTTATCGCATCTGGTGATTAGCTTCTCACACGCACGAACCAGATTTTGCTTGTGGAGCTATCAGATTTTCGTTATTTTGAGCCAAAATGCTCTCCGTTAACATGCCGATAACTTTGTTCCTTTAGGCATCTGTTGTTTCTTCTTAGCACGTCTTGGTGAGGAGCTGCTCGGAACGCGAAGTGCCAGAATTTTGGGAGAGCATCTTTTGCGAGTACTCACCCCCCTCATTCCTGATGTCAGCACCCTTTGGATTTTGCTACTTATTCGGCTTCTACCGACTCGGAGTCTGCTTCATCTAGTGAGCTCGTGCGTTCCGAACCATACAGATAATTTTGCTTTAGTGATCGGCGACCTCGTAGACTTATCTCTCATGTGGACTGTGCTTCGACAGATGCCATCGTGCATGAGGCAAGGCGCAGTCGGTCTTAAATATCTTTGAGTCCCTTTACCTAATCGCCTGACTACCTCCCTGTCCAACCCTTATCCACTGAGAATGAAGTCACTTGGCTCTGGACCTAACGGACAACCTCTGTCTCGATCTTTATGCGCGAACATCTCCAGTGAGGCGACTCCATCTCCATCTCAATGTACGAAAATTGGAAATCAAATGTGCTCCAAGGTCAGTAGATAATGCCAGAAGCATACTTCTGTTATCGAGAGTTTCTCACAGTGTCGCCTTGTCCAAGTATGTGAACTGTTGCCTCTTTTCTTGCTTGGCCGGTGCCAACAACGTATAAGTACTGTTCGAAGGACTGCCAAATGCAGCATTGGAAGACGCACCGTGTGCATTGCAAAGGACCCATCATTGGTACTTCGTGGCTTCCGGCTTGGGCAAAACAGAGAAGAACGCCGGCATTCATGGATTCGGACGATGGGGCCCCAATTACACAAGAGACTTTTGGACTTCCCTATGCTTACCTTTGGGGGAACCTCCCAGCCATGGATTGTCTGAATCTTCCCAGCAACGAACGTACGTCCGCGACGAAACGAGATTTAACGATCTGTTTCGCTGGTAAGTGGGTTACTGGTTACAGTTATTAGTGATCTGTCCTTGATGTTCCTTGTTTAGCGTCTGGCGATCTGCGTAACCTTATCAGAACTGTCAACTGCCTTCCAGCAGTGTATGATGGCCGTTGCGACATCCTCTTTAACGATTTCAACCCTCTAGTCGTTGGACGCAACATCGTGATATTATGGGCTCTACTCAATCCAGACCTAACGGTCGACGATGCGACAGAGTTTGCTCTCCATCTCATGTACTCATCAATGCTTACCCCTGCGATGTCGAACTTCCTCTCTAAGAGTCTTGATATCTTAAAAAATCTGGTCGATAGCAATGAATACTCTATTCATTGCAATGGAAAAGGTACAGTCAAGGCTATACTGGCCCATGACGATCTTGATGTAACAATCGAAATGTTACGATCTAAATACGATGGACGTACCGCAGTGCATGCTTATACAAACATCATGTGTAGCCCAAAACGTCAAGATTATACGGATAGATACCTCAATTCTTTGGAGCCTGCTCATCGCTTGTCCTTTACACACTATCGGACTTCGGGAATCCTTGCTCCATTCTCTTTGGATATTAGCAAGTTTGTAGAACCTAATCGGTGAGCGCTACGTTGAGTTTATATAGATGACACCTCACTTTATTCAATTTTATGATAGTCTGCTGTACTCTTCAAGTGGTGATTGGCTCCTTCGCGACAGCGACAACCCATTATTTGGTTGGGACGTGCCCCTCGTTTTTGCGCATGGTGAAAAATGTGGGCTCAACAGAGCTGATTCTTACGGATGTCTCTTCTTTTATCTCAAGAACGAGTTCTCTGACTTTGCAAAGCGGTTGCGTGACTGCCGGATCAACATCACACTCACGATGCTGGATGCAGCAGTGCTTCCGAATGCCATTTCTTCATCCTCGTTCAAACCCTTCTCGCCAGGATGTTTTGATCGAATAGAAACATCAAATTTAGCAGATTATATGTCTGCGCCCAGAATCCTTCGTGACTGGGCGCCGTTCTTGAATCGCAGGAACAAGTTCGCAGCCATATTGATCAATTTCATGAACTGGCAAAAGTACTATCCTGTCCTTCCTGACATGGTCGGAACAGGAAAGCGGGCAATTGAGCAATATGCCTCTATCATGGTGTGTATTATCTTGGTTGTGTACCATTACTTGACACAAGGTTTTTCAATAAAAAAAGGGTATTGATGTACAAGACATAGTAGTGTCCAGGAGATGGTCGAACTCAGCTTCCCCTGCTTTTGTACGTTTTTTTGGAGGAATGTTGAACTTTACGGATGATCACGAACAATTTCAAAAATTCCTTCGAGACCAAGCCATAGAGAAGGTTGCAGCCCATTGTGGTGTTAAATTGAGAAAGATCAATCAAATACATCCAAAGGTTAGCTGTAGATGAGGATCGTCATTTTAATTTCTGAGAACAATTCCTCAGCGAGCCGGAGTACCGCTGAACTCGCAACGTATAACGATACCATCGAGACTCACGAAGTCAGATTATTACAACATATGTGAGTACTCGCTCTTTCTGTGAAGTTCTGTTCCTGAAGACAGCCTGCATCAGACTTAATTGGAGGGTCACAGTCTATGACCCGCTTCGTAGAGTTCGAGTTGTGCGAGTAAACTCGTTCGACGTAGTAACGTTTGCGCTTGCCACTAGTTAGATTGTTTTCGGACTTGATCAACAGATAGTGAATGTTACCTAGTCTGGTCTCCTTGGAGGTTGATTATCCAGACGGTCGCGGCTAGCAGTCACGGCTTGCTATGACTCATGGGTTACAATCCTTGCTGATACTTCTCGACTCACGCGGCAGCTTGAGATGAATGCTTGAGTGACCGTACGAAGGCACATCCTTGGAAGAAGTCTTTCCTGCTAAATACGTAACTATACCATCAAATAAGCGCGACTTCCTTCTCGTTTGTTAGAGAGGAAGATCTGTGGCTCAACCACTGGCTTATAACCCACACTTAAGCCAAGCTTCAAAGGGCGAGCGTGAATGTCACTCCTGGACCCCTGCAAACACGACCACAATATGCTTGGAGTTGACCACACCCATACCCGCGCTCGTTCCATGCTTAACTCCATACGCCGACTAACCTTGCACAACAAAGAAAGGCACGTTGGGTCATTGGAAACGTTCTTATCTCTTGGTCTAGGGTCTGCAGCAGATGGGTCAACACTTTCCAAGTTACCTTGTGCAAAACCATGGCGCATATCCATGCTCTAGTATGGCAGTTATACTATGTTCCAGGGTAAGAGATAACTCCTGAATTGATGGGTACCTGGCTGAAAACCTGTGCCAGGTAAAATACCATCCTCCTATCGTGATGGCCATACTGAAACAAGACCTGCTAGATTGTTCGACACACTGCCGCAGACAGCATTGGTCGAAGAACCGTCTTGACTGTGAGCATCCCATGTTACATCCAGGTTGCGAACCGCTCTGGATTCAGGAGGGACGCGAGCCTCGTTTCAATCATAGCGGATGTAGAAAGTTGCCTGCATATGATTGTCTGCGACTGTCGCATAACAAAACCGAGCGAGGAGACACAGATCGCGACTTGAAATTGTGAGGGTGCATCTATTGAAATTTTCACTTGAGCAGCCTCTGGAGACATTCGCAACCTGGTGCGAACGGTCAACAGCTTGCCGGCAGGATATCGTGGCAAATACGATTTCTTGCTAAACGACTTCGACACCATTACCGTGATCAGGAACCCCTCGTGATCCTCTATGCACTGCTTGGGCCCTTCCATCGAGCAGTTAGCAGAGGTCACGATGCACCTGATGTACTCTTCTGCACTCCCTCCTGCAGTTGCAACGTATCATAGAGGGTGCGCTCGTGTGATCTATGGCGAAGGGTCAAGCGAAGAGAAGATGTCGTTCCGGTGCTCCTTAAGAACGCGTGGACAAGGAAAAATCTACTCGATGCAGAGTACAATGGCCATGCGACGACCGATGGAGACGTTCCATTCCACCTATGACCTCCAGAAGGGTCTGAGGAGTAAGAGGACTATCACTATGGACGCCAATCACGTCGACGACATAGATCGAGCCTTTGCGAGCTTGCGTCAAGCTCATCGACTTGCTCTGGCGGCTGGCCCACTTCCGTCGAAAAGGCGTTCTGGCCCCATTTTCGTCTCAACCCGTGGTTCTACAGAGCCAAATCGATGAGCAAAAAACCTTTCTTCAACTCTACCCCAGCTGACGGGACTCGATTGAAGTTTGATGTACACCGCGGGTGGAGACTGGCTGGGTCACGCAGGAGTGAATTCACTAGAGGCTAGAACGTCTCAGAAGTTCTGGCTACCGGGGCGAAACACGATGTAGATTCAGCGGACATCATAGGATTCCTTTTCTTCCACGAAAAGGAGGAATTGATGGAATTCTCACGTGCGAAGGTTTTCCACATAGACCTTCATCTCACGCAGTTCAGTCTGCCATTACTTTCAAAAGGGATATCTATAGACGTACTGCCCGCCTTCACAGAAGGATGCTTTGGTCATGTAGACACAGCTGATCTTCCTGACCGAGAAATCATTCCAGATTGCTGGCCGACAGGGGACAAATGTTAAACCGAAGCAATGCACGAGCATGCATAATAATGTATTCCATACAGTGACACAAAAACCGACCAAATATGAAGGCTCAGTGGAACCCATGCTCCGCGGTGATGCTTGTACTGTAAGAAGATCCTATCTTTGGTAGGGAACCTTACTATACCGTGAGACCTAGGACACAATTACCCAAGCAGTACTGCATGTAAAAATAGGTCTTTAAATAAAAAGCATCCTCCTCCTCTGTCGATTTGAGTGCAACCCCAAATTGAAAAGTTACAGAGAAAATCGAACTTGAGGGTGTTTTGGCACATGGGACCAACTCGCCTGCGCTGATGCGCTTGATAGAGTCGCTTGACGCGTTTATTGACCACGGAAAGGGTTTCGTGAATACCTCTGCGCAGAGAAAGTTGACATAACCGTCAAGGACCTTGGACTTCGTGTTCCCCGACGGAATCGTGTAAATTCCAAGATTCGTTCAGAAAGTAAGGAAGGTTTTTGTTCTCTTCCTGACGAGCTTCCCCATCAGAGATTCGGTGTGTCGATTGATGCTCCTAAAGTGGTTACCGAATCTCCCGCATGACGAGTACAGCTTGTGTGAGTCGATACAGCTGAAAGCGTGTCGTGTGAACGACTAACTTTTGTAACATGTCAGTCACAATCGGTGGAGGTGATCCTTTGACGCGATTTGTTTAGTTGAGGCGACACAATAGTTGTTAATTCCAATTTAGAAACACACCATGTTAAACTGGGGGCTTATTTCTGGTACACAGGTTAGGGTAGCGAGAAAGCTGATAGAGGGTACATTTTGACGATGCCTCATGGTCGTGAAGTGACTTTTGAATGCTTAATTCGATTTTTGCAACGATCTAGGGGGGCAACTTGTGTATCCTCGACGGTAGTATATTAGCGGCAACGTCCGTAAATCTTCTTCGTCTACATCCCGCATGTCCAACGTCTCTACCCGTATTACTCGAGCTATATAAAGCTCGGACACCAAACCGTCTCCTGGGTTCGAAACACGTGCTGCACAACATCCTTTCTCCCCTCCCAAATACTCCAAATCGTGGAGAGGTATAGGCTTTGCCACCAACTGACAGGACAGCGACCCAAGAGCCCCTGCAATTATTGGGTGATTATCTTCTGTGGGTGAATATGGGATCGATGAAAATGGCTCCTGATGGAGATCTGCGCGGGAAAACTTGATAGCTATGTCCTCCTGCCCTGCCGACAATAGGTTTATAACCATATGCGAGGTATCTTCTGGTCGCGCATTATTAAGAATATTGGCCATTCGAGAGGGTACACGCAGAGCGAACGATATCAGAGGGTACGGGTGCATAGCAATTGATGTGAAAGACGAGAGAGTTGCGCCGTGGTATGGATGTTTTGCAGTTGCCGAAGGCATATGCGCTGTAACTACCGCCACGGGCTGCGCAGTGTGGCGCAGAAGCTCTCGTAAGCAGTTCTGGGTATGCTTTCCATGACGACTGTCTGTCGCGAAGCCACGCGAAATTTTTGTGGTTACAGCTCTGGACATCATAGCTGAATGTCGATTGTTTGTCCCTGCTTCTGTAACGGCATCTAGTTTGCCGCGGGAATCCATGCCAACTCCGACATGCACAAAAAACACGCTAGCTTCTAGTACCTGATTATTTTCCAAGGAAATGCGAACAAAGGATAATTTGAGTCAATGATCTGGGGACATGTACACTTACGACCTCTTGCGTCGGACGGAGTTCCATAGCTATCATACTCCGAATATTCGAGAACTACCACAGATTCTGGAGCTGGAACTAAATTTTCGGTCCTGGTATCTTAACCTCAATTCTGTTCCCAGTGGGAACGCCATAGTCGTCTCCTTCCAACCAGCTGAACACTCAGGATCTCAAATCGATCAACAAGGCGAGGAAATGCCTTGACGCGGTGTGTGACTTCACTATCAATATCAATATCTATCACTTCGCGTCTTTCTATGAATCTCGTAGTGACTAGTGAGCACCTCTTGATGTTCCCTATGTCCATATGTACACGCGACGTTCCCAGATTGACAACTTCTTCCTATCATCTATATCTACATAGAGAAGTTCCAAAACCGACTCTGTTGATACTAATCAATCCTGATTCAAGTGTGTGTGACTGAAGTCCCCCAGGCACTTTCTTGAATAGACGTGATGTATAATGGGAGGCCGCCACTGGAATTGAGCACTTCGAAGCGCCTGTGTACAGCGGCTTCACGTGGAAACCAGAGACCTTTATCAACATTTCGGTCACTCTGAGTCCAGGCTTCCGAAGCTTCGCGTGTCGAGTCGATGCGAGAGTACTGACGAGCGAGACAACCATGCCTTCAATTCTCTGTTAAAGAATATGTGTTTCTCCCTTATCTTCGTTTGGTTGGCTACACTGATGGAGCGCGCAACTGAGATGGCCCCTCTTGCCTACCGTTCCAGGACTCGACAGCTTTCAGGTTGTCATGCACCATAACTTCATCAAACACACAACATGCCAGTAAACGTGCCGGTGTCATTGAAATGGGTGCCAACAGTGTGCAGGTCATATAGGAGGCCGGATTTGTCGCAGATCATGGACACGAAATAGGTGCAGAGGACCATGAAGCGAGGGTCGACATTTACGCGGCTGTCATTGAAAACTGACCAGTGGTTTGTGGTGTTTGAAAGGAGACAGAGCTTACTCAAGTGAGGCACTGACCTGGAAAAGTACTCGGCAGTGACTTTCGGAGTGGATGTCTTGTCCAGTTGAGTAGGCGGCTCGTGATTTCGCGACGTAAAAAGGTTGTATAGTAGGGCCTGTCTAAGGAGCATGTCATATAGCTGATTTATTTTTCTAGCGAGAACATGAGTATATCCTACCCATGACACAAGTTCAAAGGCACATCGAAGACATATTTTCTTTAAATGCCACTATTTTTATGGATATCATGAGTATCGTGCGATAGAGGGTGGGCACATGACAGGTTCGGTGGCGCGGTGTATGAGGGAAGAATAGTTGAAATTCACGGTAGCGCCGATGGTAGCTTGTACATATATTGGATGAAGATCTCGAGCGATTCTCGACAATGCGTGACCTTATACGTGACTCAGCAGCGGCAACCACTGTGTCACCCGCAGAGTGGACTCTGCTCCGCTGCGGTCCACAATTGCTATCATTGAATTCTCTAATTGATCATTGTTCGCCGATCTACTATATCAAGCCACAAACGAAAGAGAAGATGTATGGTACCTATGGTCACAGGACTGATAAGAGCCTCCGTCTTCTGCCAAGATATTGATATTCGTCCAGAAATTGACAACGGACTGCGAGTCCTTCTGGCCCTTACTAATTCAACAGTCGCTTTCGGTTGCAATGCTACCTCACACTTTCGATACACAAGACAGATCTAGTAGTACTTAGTCTGTTGTATGGGTACGCATTTCAACACATTATTCTTCGATGGATATTGTTTTCTCTGGTTGACATATTCCTTGTTTTTAAGATGATGCTTGGATCCACAAAGATAAACTATCTGATCATGGGGTGTTCTGTCCCTTGTTTTCTGATTGTATGTATCTGTCAATACCCCACGATGTCTGAACCGAGTCAGCACAAGGGCAAATCGAGAGGCGATGTTGCACCCATAAACTTACGAATGGAACTATCTTCTGTTCTTATATAACGTCCTTGGTCTTGTCTATCATTTGAGGTCGACAGTGTTTTACGAAGATTACCCACCCGATACAAAAATGAACTTATACCAGACCCTGGAAGCTTCAGGTGAGTCTACAGGAACTCGGAAGCTTTCTTTTCCTAATATTCCTTGGTGAAGGTTCCCTCCCGACTTATTACGACGTGCAGGAATTTTTCCTGGCCGTCCCTCCTCGTCTATCGGCTGATTATCGTATTCATACCTCTTCAAAAGGTACTCGTCAGCCAGGAAAGTTCGACCGGCACCTTCATGAGAGTTTCAGACTCAAACGGGTAATCCGAGCGCCTGGAATACTTCGAGATCTCATCAGGAATGCGGATAGGGCTTTGTTGTCCTCTCTCCATGAATTTCCACCACCCGATCCCTCGTGCAATGATTTCCCCTCGGCCTCAAATCGGGAGAGAAAGCTGGAACAAGGCCGCATGGGTGAAGTGCGCTCTGAATATCGAGTTCAGCTTATTTATGAGGAAACCGTCGCGAGATTCTGTGCAGTTGTAGCCGGTACACTTGAATTCGGACTTGAACAATGGAAATACGAGTTCCTCGAATGGAGCCGAGAACGATTGTCCAATCGACGTATACCTGGCGTCAAGGCCACCGACGCTGTCGCTGATGGCTTTCTCAATCTTGCAGAAACTGACGAATACGGCAATCACTATCACTTGACTCCTCGTCAGCGAGACGTTTACAATGTTTTTCCAGAACTTGCGATTTGGGAATTCAAGAATTTGAACTTTTCACAAGGAGAAGACGAAGAGAAATTGGATTCCGCAGAAGTATTCAATGAAATTGCGAACGGCTTTTTGACTGGAACTTTTCCATGGGAAGGCTGCAAGGAAGGAGAGGATTGTCCTTTGAAGCACCCAAAGATTGGTGCCACTGCATGTCCTATGGGGTATGATGCTATGCAATCCCCCTGCTCATCCTATGATGTAGCTCGAAATGAAGCTATTGCTAGGCGGTACTGGGAATTACAGGAAGACGTGCAGTCTACGATGATAAAGAACAAAAAACAGGATTCCGCAAGGAGGATTCTGCAACAGGTGAGCGCCGGGCGGTTGTTTTGTGAACTTGTAGCACGGCCTCCTGATCACTCCTTCGACAGGCATGGGCTGAGGCAGTCGTTGTGGACGTCACCTTCATCATCATACAGGCTGGCAATATTGAAATCATCTGCATGAGAGATCGGGCTAATCAAAGTCTCTATGTCACCAACGTCTTCAATACCAGCGGTCGCGATTATCCCTATTACAAATTACATACTGGATTATACATTGCCGCGTTCCGTGACGCGGAAGATCGTGCGAGCAGAATCAAACGCGGTGAAATTCCTTTCACCTGGAAAATGGAATCGGGACCTGATATGCTGAAAGTGTCAGATTATAGAGATCTCACAAACGATGTCAGTAAATGTTCAACAATTGTGATCAGTGTCAAACACTCTTAACCTGAATCTAATAGCACGTCTCTTCCTTGCTACTCCACGAAGTCAGGATGGACAGAAAATGGCTCAAGATTTCACTCGCAAATTCTGCAGCATTAGCGAGCCTAGTATTCATTGAAGATGTTTATAAACGTGTTGATGACAATGTTCCTGAGGATTATGGAGACAGCAATGCCTTTGTCGCTGTTATTTCTAAGGATAACCCACGGCCAACAATCACACAAGATTACCATATCGGGTCTCAATCCTTTCTCGCTCTTAAAGAAGATGTCCAAGCAAACAAGTCGAGCCTTAAATTTCATGAGTACTTTGAACTCGTTATCGAAGATCTTGTCCATGAAAAAGATATCTGCCGGGCCAAAGTTGAAGTTCCTGGAATCATCTTCAGTCATGACTTCAGGCATACTGACAATCCCCGAGTCATTTTGAAAACCGCTCGTCATCGCGAGAGCCTTCTTCGGCTTATCAAAGAGTATCACACTTTACAATTCTTGGAGGCATCACTCACACCGAATATTCCGAAAACCTATGGTCTATATCTGTCTCCCGGCCTTTCTCCCTTCTCCCACACCTTTGGTGCCCTTGTGCTTCATGATCAAGGAATTTCTCTCGCACAAATTCTCTCGGAATCACCCAGGAGACGTTTTACCATAACGATGGATCAGAGGTCGGTGAACTACCTATTTACCTATCCTGAAGGCTTAGTTTACTTTAATCAGGGTAAAATTCTTGTCCTTGCTAACGATGATTCACGATGCTGGTATCATCCATGGAAAATTGACGGCGCATTGTCTGGTTTTCAATCGCAATTATTATCAATCTCTTGACGTCTCTATTGTTGGATTTGGACGTGCCATAACTCCTGGATTTGATCATCCTGAATGGCCACCACCAAGTGGAGTGCCAAATGGCATCGTGAAGAAGATGGAAGAAGAGCGTCAAACATTGAGAGCGCTTCTAGACCAAGCGTCATACGGAGGAACTTTGCAGCGTACTCCCAAGAAGGCCAAAGAAGCTGGGAAGGTGGCAGAACCTGCAGTTAAGAAGACCTTATACCATGGGCGTGTTCGACATTGAGGAAAGGACATTCTAGCTTAGCAAAGAACGAGTATAGATCAGGAAAAACAGAACAAATATTGTTATGTTACACGTCTGATTCTCTCCAGTCATAGTCCGAATCCGAGTCCGATTCTGATTCCTGAGTCTCACGTGAAAGGCTCGTTTCGTATTGTCCATTTAGCAGCGCCACGAGGTTCTTTTGCTCACGAACCCGAGAACTTTCGCTGGCATTCAGAGTAGCACGATCGAAGTCTATGATGTAAGGATGACCTTCATGATTGATGGTGAGATTTTCCACCCGTAAATCGCGGTGACAGACTCCAGAACTATGGATGGACTTTAATGCATCAAGGAAACCGATCCTACGGATATCAGCTACGTAGCAAATATATCATACTGTAGTACTCACTTTTCTGACTCAGAAAGTGTGTTCTGAAGCCGCTCCGATTTATCGGGAAGTCTACAGTCCCACAGTGACAGCCCAACGTCCTCCATAACAAGAGCCAACGCTTCGGTTTCAACATCTTCAAATAAGCCAAAAGTATAGGGGATTCCTCGAGCACCTGCAGACATCAAGTGTTCGAAGACATGAAACTCATGCCGTAGCCTCTCTCTCTGAATTTCTCCGAAGGCTAGTTTGATGACGACGTTTGAAAATGAACGAGGTTTCCGGTCTGACCCAAGCAAGTCAATTCTGGCTATATGAGCATCCCCCGTCGTGCCATAAGCAAGCTCTGAGGTGATAGTGATGTGAAAATATTCATGTGGTTTATATTTTGATTTAGGTGCTGTTTTTGTTTCATCGACGCGTATAAACGAGGACGGAGTTGGAGAATTGTATGGACCACGTTGGATCCGCAGTAAGGCCAATTTTCGATTGGCAAGGTGGTCACGCACGGCCTTGTTGCTAAATCATTAGAGATACATGACAGGACTTGAGCTTGTGCACGTACTTTGAAGTTCCTGAGATTCTCCGATTTCCGTGACTCCTCCAAAGCAACACTCCTCCTAGTCCTTGGACGTACATCATTTTCGACAGGTGAATATTTGCGTTTGTATTTTGTGGATTTCTCCTCAGCTTCTCGCAAGAGTATTTGGTGAGTTCGATCACGAATATCTTCAATGATCGATATAAACAATCCTATATGTATATGACCATATCCGGGATTTTTACATCGTGCGACGTCAATGAGATCAGATACAAAGAGGGTTTGACTGGAACGATGTCGGAATGCTATCCTTTCAAACGTCCCACAATTCAAGACGAGAAAAGAGGAGTCCTTCTCCACAGCTCGTGTCCATGCCTAGATACATCAAAAGATTCTTCAGCGGCGAATGATAGTCAGGAGTAGATCAACATTACATGTTGTAGAATCGAGACTGACATGTCATTGTCAAGGACGGCCATGTCTTTTTTCTTCAGGGGAATCACGACATCAGACCACCTCCGATCCACTTCAGTCATAGGTATGGAAGGTGGTGCCTTTAACGCATTAGCTCGTAACGTACTCTTGATTGAATGATTATTCTGCTTGTCTACCCTAGGCCGGGATTTCGTAGAGCGCATGCTTCGTCGAAGGGCACTCGGAGTATGGGGAGACTTAACAAGGGAATCAAGTCGTGGAGTACTGGTGACTTTGGCCCAAGATGTTACTGGACTTCCCCATGCGGTGTTGATGGCGTCTGGCGATGGAACAAGGGGTAAATCGCTCGGAAGCCAGTCTTTAGAAAGGGTGAGAGGGATGATCTCTGGAAAAGTTTTCATCGTAAAAAATCGACTTAGATTTTTCAGCGCATCCTCAGCTTCTTGGCGAACGAAGTAGAACTGCCAGACTGCCATCTTTGGAAATTTTTGCCTCATCTCCCTGAAGTGGACTTGTTGAGCAACACTCAATGTATGCCATGCAGGTTGTGGAACCATAGGAAGTTCTTCATTACTGTTGAGTTCATAAGGTTTGCGAAATTCCAGAACGAACTCCTCGTCCAAAGGGTAGTACTGTTGGTATCGAGACGTGATCCTTACAGCTAGTTGTATGGCTGTAGACCACGTAGGAGCTGTAGGATAAAGAGCCAAAGTAGAAGCCAAGTCGGAGACAAAATTAGAGATAATGGCACGGTATCTTAAACCAATTCCTCTGGCATCTTTGGCAGGGACAGGATCAACATAGGTCTTGTATTGTCGAGGCGTTGGAAAGGCCTCGACTGGCGGCAGATCAATATCATCTCTGAGAAGTTTCTCTAAGATAATGTCGACGGATTTCGATAGGTCAACCAAAAGGGTGGGAGCGAATTCTACTTTCTTAAGAGCAAGTCGTCTGTCGAGATGCGCATCGTAGAACGTGAGAGGGTGCGTCAAATTGGGACAAGGAGAATTCTTTTGTACTGGAGGCACTCCAGGACTAAAATCAAACACTGACTGAAAGGCAGTGACCAGGTCCTCTGACAGTCCCATACACAAACCGCAGTGGTTCAAACTGGCTTACATGATGCGGAGAAATTTAGGATCATGTTCGCACGTGTCACTATTTTTTGACGGGCACCTTCTGGCCGCAAAGCCCCTACTTGAAGCGAAGGAGACCAAGTTTCGACGTGAAATACACCAAGGACTAGGTATGAGATAACATTGAGATATATTTTAAATTTTGTATCAATAAATCCAACCCACTTTTCCAGACCATATTCTCTTTTTTTTTTTTTTGGTGTCGCGATGATACAGTAGACAGCGCATAGTCGTCAACCTCTACTTTCAGGACATGGACGGGCTAGCCGCACTCTAATACACATATTTCCACACCAGTGTCGTAGGAGCCACCCCGACGGAAATGCTTTTACGCACGCTGTGTGGGGCTCAGAAAGTTATCCAATACCCACTTTCCAGACCATATTCTCAATGAGCAATAGAACTATCCTTATCATTAAAATACTTATCATCACCAGAATAACTCGAGCATATCCTCACTGAATGCAAGATGACAGGACAGAGAACTGTATGGGAACAGGTAAAGAAAGTACATGAAAAGAGAGAGGTTTGCTTTTCGAGAAACCATCCCTCGGGGTGTGCCACAATAAAAAGGCAGAAGGGGACCGGAAAGAGCCTCAAAGGGACGAAAAGATTCTCCAAAATAGTAGAAGTACGTGGGAGACGATGGTTGCCGGAAGACGCAGATCCTATCAAGACGTGGAGATATGCGACCGAGGTTTTAGTGGGTATAGGCTAAGCCGAGTCCCACAAGAGCATTTCTACGAAGTGGCCAAAAGCGGTCCCAAGCAGCTCTGTTTAACGATTGTTGGCACGAGAGGTATCTCTAGAATCACGATATGAGTAAGGACTCGCAGATAAGGCTACTGATCTACCATTTTCATGTACAGAGAAGGTATCTTGTGAGGCATATGGCGTGGATTTCACAATCAAGACCGATGTCCACAGCTCTGGAGACTGTAACCTTGCTTCTTTCATGTACATTAATCGCGCAGACACCCAAGAATGTAATTACACTTCGAACGATAAATCGATCAAGACATTCAATCACATTTCTTTCTGTTAAATCTTCATGTTGAACCACCTCCACGCGATTGATAAAAACGTCCAAAATAACTATGTTTCAGACACTGACTAGAGTCTGGCTTGAGTATCTGAGTCTGAAGTCAGCGTGAAACCCTTATAGCCGCCTCGAGCACTCTCTTGGATCAGTTTGGTGTATAGTTGGAGGCCGCCGCTAAAGTTGAGCGATTCGAGGCGCTTCCCAGGTACATTCGCACCTGTATACCAGGACTTTGCGTGTAACCATAAACCTTTGTTGAAGATGTCCGTCACGCGCTGAGTCCAAGCTTCTGAAGCTTCCGGTGTAGCGGCAATTCGGGAATAGTTGTGCTGACGGAGGTAGGTAATACAGTCGATAATCCAGTTCCCTTGAACTTCCTGTTATAAAGCATGTGTTAATGTCAGTACATAAAAATAGGTGGGAGGAGACTTACCGCACATGTGGGTCCGTTGCAGAATGCGGTGGGACCGTGAGGACCGTATGGGAAGAACATGTTGGGATAGCCTGTAACCGTCACGCCCAGGTATGTCGAGAGGCCCTTCTGTTTCCACATGTCGCCAATAGCAACGCCATCCGTCCCTTTGATGTCAATTTGAGCAATGCTTCCCGTCACGGCATCAAAGCCTGTAGCGAGGACGAGCACATCGAGCTCATGCACCTTCCCATCTTTCGTCTTTACGCCCTTCGGAGTGATTCCAACAATCGGGTTCTCGTTAATGTCGATAAGATCAACGTTAGGCTGGTTGAAAACTTCATAATACCACTGCTCCAGGCTAACACGCTTGACCCCGAACGGATGCGGCTGCTTTTCCGGAGCGAGCTTGCGCTGCATCTCGGGGTCATGAACCCGACCGAGCACCTTTTTCCTCCAAAATGTATACACCTCGTCATTCACTGTTTGATCATAGAAAATATCTTCGAATGTGCCGAACCAGTAGCGGAACCCTCCCTTTGTCCACAAC